>JAOTAV010037305.1:0-18685 GCA_026546445.1 Cyclargus thomasi
AGCGAAGCTACATCTCGGCGCAACTCCAGGGGGTCCAGCTTGTTTGAAACACTATGGCAATCAACAATCCGAGCGGCTCTTCGCTGGATACGATCTAGAGGGAGCAATTGGTATTTAGGCGCCCCTGCTCAGAGATGAGAACAGTATTTCATACAGGGCCGCCTGTATGGAACCTGTGACTTGTAAAGCTGTAGGCGTTAGATCGGACTAAAATACTGTCTTGCTCTGTTTAAAATACCAAGCTCTTTTTTTTGCGGTGAACGCGCAAACTTGAGTCTTAAAGGGGTTGAATTGGACTAAGTTAAGTACCCTGTGGGACACCAGCGTCGACAGAAAAAGTATCAGAGCATTCACCACCTAAACGACTTTTATGCTTCTGTCTGTTAAAAAGCTAGTGACCCACTTGCATAGTTTCGCGGGCAGTCCATAAGACGGGAGCTTTGATAAGAGCGCTTTGTGCCAAACCCGATCGAAGGCCTTCGCTATGTTCATTCAAACAGCCAATGCCTCTCCTTTAGTTTCAATCACCTAAGCCCAACGATGAGTCAGATACGCCAAGAGGTCACCAGCTGAACGACCCTTACGGAACCCGTACTGTTTGTCACTCAGCAATTCTTGAGCATCTAAGTATCGAAGTTGTTGGCTATTGATAATGCTCTCCATTATCTTAGAGAAGAGGTGGTGATAGCGATTGGTCTGTAGTTGGAGGGATTGGAGCGGTCGCCTTTTTTGGGGATCGGGTGCACTAACGCTGTCTTCCGGGATGTCGGGACTATGCCATGGGAATAAGAAAGCCGAAAAAGACGCGTTAAGACCGGGGCCAACTCTGGAGCACACTTTTTCAACACAATAGGGGAGATTCCATCTGGCCCACACGACTTTTCGGTATCAAGAGAACGGAGGACAGTTCGCACTGCGCGTTGATGGAACCGGATACCTGACATGGTGCTCTTGCATCGCGGTATGGTCGGCGGTTCCTGCCCTCCCATCATATAGAGTCTAGTTGGACGCAAAGAGTTTGCCAAGAAGATCGGCTTTCTCCTTTGCATCGTGGACGTTAATGATCCATTTCCTACGCGTAGAGATGGAAGGGTTGGCTTGCAGAAATTTCCTTCAATAGCTTTGGCAAGAGACCAAAATGCACGGGTAAAGCGAATTTTAATTCAACGATTTGGAGTAAATTAGATATATACTACTATGATGCCCGCAACTCCGAAATTGGTTTATCACGTGAGAACCGTTTTTCCGAGACAAAAATTATCTTAAGTCCTTCCCCGGGACTTAAAGTATCTCCATAACAAATTTCAGCAAAATCGTTCGGTTTGGGTGTGAATAGATTACAGACAGACACGGTCGAATTTTTAATATTAGTATGAAATAATGGTAAGACTATTTCGCGAGAAACCTGAATACTCACAATATTGACAAGGCAGGTGCTCTCCTTCAGCGCCCCGATGCAGCCGAACAGCGACACAAACAGCATTATGACTCCGATGGCGATGATGAACGTCGCCGGCGAGAACAGCTGGTCGTCCAGGAAGAACGACACATCGTAGTAGATCGCGTAGATCGTCGTGCCCACGGAGATAATCAGCGCTGATGTCAGCTGGAAGAAAAAAAAAGTTTGTATGTTTAACAAGATTTTATATATTCATTATATGGAACTTTTAAGAAAAGCAATCGCCGAAATATATTAATTTATGCTTGACCAGTGCCACCGCTGGCAAGTTCTCGCCTAGTGGTCAGGTAACCTAACGATTTACAAAATTTTTTGGACAAGCAAATAAATATGTCTATTTCCAAATATATAATTTGAAAATCGTGCTTTCTGAAATTTAATACTTGGTAATAGTGCCCAGTCATGAAACCATATAAGTCAGTGTAGGTAATAAAAACAGATTATGTTATTATGAGTCGTATGGCGTGCCTCGTATGGTATTGCCGAAATATAATGTTCTACTAAAACAAAATAAAGTTAAGAAATAAGTAGGACCCGCATACAAGAAACGTGATTTTTGTTATTTTTTGCTCGTTTGGCACTTGAAATGTTCACAAAATACTTAGTTATATTTAACTTTACTCATAAAAAAATAACAAATATATTAATTAAGGTGAACTCTCCTACAGCGTATGCTCTAATATGGTACGGAATTACGCCTTCGTGCGCGAGTCCAGCTCGCACCTACCCGATTTTTATTTATTTATCAATTCGAGAGAACATAATATTATCCGTTTATGTCATACGGTAACCGGTAAAAATGTAAGGCATGTGCTAATTGTTATGTACGTACATAACATTATATATTCATATGGTCCTGTTACACCATCAGTAGTCTTGTTTAAACATTCGGCCTACACTGAAATATTTAATTCACTTAGGTCACACGTCAGTGCTAATTTAGGTATAACAAATTGACTAGCTTTTGCCCGCGACTGCGTCCGCGTGGTAACAAAGATGAAAATCGTTATTTTCTATTACAAAATTAAATCCTTATCACACCTAGTTACCTCTTAACAAAACCCGCCATAAACTTTTAAACTCTAATATGAGAAACTAATTGAGCAGAGTAATTGTACTCTTTGGAGTTATCAACTACTCATTGGAATAGCTGTCAAGCGCCGTTGTAGTGCATGCCAAGTATCAAAGATGCCGCTGTATGTGTAAAATTATTTTCTCTGTTTTCCTGCATATCTCCTGAAATTTTTCCGGAATTGTCATTGCTATAAATTCTAGAGGAAGTACGCCACGAAGGAAAACCCGACTCATTCTTAAGCTAGTTGATGCCCGCAACTTCGTTACGCGAAAATTTTCACATCACAGAAAACCGTACATTTTCCCGGGATAAAAAGTATCCTGTGTTGTGTTGCCTAGTAAAAGATTCATTCAAATCCGTTTAGTAATTCTGGAGAGTAGCGAGTACAAACAGACAACTTTTTTGTCAATTTGTGTTCTACTACTATTCCTCACTTTGCATCGCCGTAACTTGGCATAAAGCTTCATAATCCGATTTGATATGATACCCTTTTGATGCAGTCGGGTGAAATATTGAAGTTTGTAAGTAAACCCTGTTTGTTAGCATTATACATCGCTGATAGCGAGTGGATCGATCGATTAGATACACGCTTGTGTACAGCGATAAGTGTCGAATTATATTAAAATATCGCATAACATAATATACTAGGTTATATCCATTTAATGCCAAATTACAATTCAACTATAGCGCAGGGAAAACTCGGTTGACGCGCCGGTTTTCGGTTTTATTGGAAGATCTTAATGGAAAACAAATTTTTTTTTCTATGTTTTACCTAGACGGCTTACCCTTTCGTTATTACATTATCAACAACATCTAGTTAAGGGGGCGAATAAAGCAAATAATAAAACATCGTCTTTCTCTCTTAACACTTACGACCGTCATTCATATGCCAGGTGAAACAGAACAATGCGGAATCTTTTTTTTATCGAGAAAATTTTAAGCTATCGTATTTTCGCTACTACAGGAGCTCACAAATATAATGTAGTATCTATGTTAAATGTAAAAAATGAAACGATTCGTAGCTTATTATCAAGTATAAAACGGAATTAAGCCATAGTCAATTTTGCTTTTATCGCTTTAAGCATTCGCATTTTGGTCAGTGGCGTAGTTACAGTGTGGGACCGGGCTTACAATTATATTCCACGGCATCCGACACAAGATGGCGCAAAATGTATTTAACTGTTCTTTTATTATTAACTCCTCACTTTTCTTTACTCTGAGGCTTCACTGACTTTTCCTCATAAAACCCCTTCTAAAGAGCTAAAACCCCAAATGATATAAATACGCCACTGACTCTGCTTTTCAGTCTTGATCAGCGTTTCCTTGGTCTTGCAGCGGTCTTGCCGAGGCCTAAATACTTTAATTCATACCTAACTTAAATGTAAAATTACATGAAAAATATTTAAACTACAAGATAGTTTCTTTCAAGGGTTACTCCGGAAAAAATATCGAGTTTCGCAGCCAACAAAAATCAGGAACTAACCCTAGTCTTAAATAGAGTCCCATTTTGCACTCTTTTCAAAATATCTCACACAGATAAAAAATACGAAAACACAAACTACTATTGTCAGGCAGAAGTCTGACAATAGTAGTTTTTGTTTTCGTATTTAGTAAATTATACGTGGCAATGGCCTATTTCATGATATAATTAGCTTATCTACTTATAACATGTGGCGTTTGTCATTTCTAAAAGAAGGGGATCTCTTTATTTTGGTTTTAAAATTTCGAACTACCACAGAATAAATAATAGTACTAGGTATTATGTACGTGAAGTTGTATATATTGTACTACCTGTTGCCGGCGACTACGTCCGGGTGAAACTTTGTTGCTTCATACAAACTTTTAACCCCTACTCAGCTCCTATTGGTCGTAGCGTGATGTTATATAGCCTTCCTCGATAAATGGACTAACCAACACAAAATCATTTTTTTTATTTTGGCCAGTAGTTTCTGAGATTAGCGCATTTAAATAAACAAACTCTTCAGTTTTATATTATTAAGTAGAGACATGAATTATGAAATACAATAACGAGGGTAAATCAAAACCAACAACAAAACAGTCGTCCTACGTCAATTTCCCTTTTCTTATTTTTTCAATATTACCTACGTATTAAATAAATAATTTATATTATTATTTATTATTTTTATTTATTTATGTGCAATGTGCATCTATTGTTCTATATGAGTCAGATCAATATTATATTACTGGTAATTTTGTTTTTTTTTTGTGTGGAAATTCCTTTGGAAACAAGTCCGTTTTCCGCCATTACAAATGATGAGTCTTTTCAAAAAATCAAGTTCTTTTGTCACTTTCTCAGAGCGTAAAGGAAGGTCAAACAAACAAACATACCTCGATGTTTACCTTAGTATAGGTTAAACACCTATAATCTAACATAGACTCTATATTTCCTACCACATGACGCTGCAACCTTGTACCGAGATTCGTGTATCGTGTCGAAGCTGTACATTTTTTCTTAAATTATATCTTTCTGACCTTCGAGGTGTCTCCAAACGATAAATTTAAACAAAATTGGTTGAGTAGTTTAATCATAAAAATGTAACATACAAACTGACACTAGAAACTCCAAAAGAGCTATGCATAAAAAGTTCAAAACAAATGATTTTCCACTAAAAATCTCTAAGTTTTGTGTGCATCAACTTATAACGCCCAACACGATGGGTGACTACTAGTGTTAGTGGCTTAAAAAACATTGATATTTTAAATATCGAGCCAGTGCTGGCCGCCTCAGCCAGTATTGTCTTCAGATAAGCTATACATTAGGCATAGAGACAGAAAGCACCACTTGGAACAAAGTTACTGTAAAGAAAATAAAACTTTAAAAGCCTCCAAATAAATAAAAAATGTTTTCTATTTAAATACTGTTAAAAAGTATTTAAAACCTTCTCGCAGTGATACGTTATCTACTGAAGGCCAGTGGAACTAGAACCAATTAACATGGTGTAATAATTGATGTAACACGTGTAAGTAAAGTCTGTTTAAGATTGTAAGGAGCTTGACTGTCAACCTATTATGGAATTAATGTAAATCCTAGTTGTCAGGAAGAAACCGCCTTATCTGTAGGACAGCTAATTTGTACAGTTCCTTTATTATGTTTAGGTTTACCCCCTTATTCATTAAAATATTTAAACAGTGCTTAACTAACCAACATTCGCAGTCCTATTCTGGAATATTGTAAACATCACACGACAGAAAGGGACAGCAAACCTTGATTAGTTAAATATTGCTTAAATATTTTTATGAAGAAGGGGGTTAGTTGTTAAGTGTACTTAAAAAGGATTTTTTCTATCTCTATATCTCTTTTGTCTAAATTTTAGGCCGATCCGTCCAATGGCTTAGGCTGTGCGTTGATAGATCACTATGTCAGTCACCTTTGAGTTTTATATATAATAATATTTAGTTAGCGTGGGGTTTAATAAAGTATACTCCTTTTACCTTTCTTAATTTTGAAATTCGAATAACAAAGATGAATGCAATCGAGTTTTGCAGGTGACTGAAGACTTAACTTTGATACTTCAAGCCATTCGTGCCTAAGCATAATATGAGCTATCATAATAATATGCATATGCCGTAAATATGCATATGCAGGTGGTTCCAGAAGGTCCGACCTTGACCTCTGCCGCAGCGGTCGCACTATCGATCGACACGTCGTGCATTATTTAGCTAATGTTCTAGCGTTTAATACACTTTTAAACACACAACACCGTGTAAAGAAGAGTGAAAGAGGGGGGAGGGGGGGGGGGAGAAACGGCACTTCATAATCCTTAGTCGTGGAGCAATTTCACTTCAACATAGGTTAGGTTATATTTTTACTAGGTTGAAAATTAACTTGGCACAAAGATTCAAACATACAAAATTTTTGTGATTTGATTATGTTCGGCTTTGTTTTTTTTTTATTTAATCCAGCGATTCCCAAGTAATATTTAAAACGTTTATGAGTATGTAACTATAGGTGTCACGTCTCTTATTTTGCTCTTAACTCATGGAAATCGGACACTTGACTGACTAGATAGTATATCGGGCCATAAAAACGAAATGTCACATGATCTAGTCGTCGTTCGGAAATGTCAATCCCATACAAAAACACACCAAGCGATTTCCGTAAACGATAATCGCTTGCCACTTGTCTAGGGAGGCAGCTCTATTACAGCCTCATCTGACGCAGGTATTATTTTGCATTGTTCTTACTAATCTAGGAAACATACTTTTTATATACGTATATAAAGTAAGAGAATAAGCGACCGAACGGCTCAACAAAAAGTAACGACAGTCGCACATGGACACTCGCAACATGTGCAGTGTTGCAGGTGCGTTGCTGGTCTTCTAAGAGATTCCCTTTCATGTCTTCTTCAGGTTGGCAGATCGTATATTTTTGTTCCAACGTGGTTATCAAACTAACGCAAGTCGGGACCTTAAACATGTCCTGTCTCTGTACCATCGAGCATATAACCAATAGAGACGTAATGTGAGTCATTTGTATCCGAATCTTATCAGTGTTTTGGCACTGATAAATTAACCGCCAACCAAGAAACGCTCGCACTAAAACAGTACGCCTAAGTACCAATAAGAGACCTGCGTGTACGTACTCCGATACTTCCGACCAATCAGAGCGCAATGGCTTTAGGTTTTTTTTCTGTAAAAAAACTAATAATGTTTCCGCTCTTTGGGTTCTATGCTCGATGCTTTGGACTTTAGAGACACGTTGATATAATAAGCGCGTTTATTGTTTTAATTTCGACAAAACTTTTCTGTCAAATATCAAAAAATCATTTTCCTATAACTTTGAGCTAATACAAATATACATTTTATGTGCAGCACGTATATAATGATAAAATTATTATTTAAAAGACGTACAATAGGAAAAAAAGACTATTTCCTGTTATGCTTTGATGTTCCTGTAATTTTTCCGGTAACACTTAGATTAGAATACGATAAAACTTAGAACGAAGCTACATTTAAATAGTGGAAGGAAGAAACACACAAAGATATGTTTTAAGTAGGTCAGGCATAACATAAATATTTTAATATAATTTTTTGCTGCCCCAATCACATTAATTTTAATAAATTTAATTATATATTCCAGACAATGACTAATGTTCTCTGGCGTTTCGATTTCATTATAATCTAATTATATAATAAAAAAAAACCGGTTCCCATATTATTTAATGGTTACATTGACGTATAAGATCCATTGTTATAAGACTCTCAGAAACAAAGTTCATAAGATTTTAGACTATGAATGTCTAACATTTTTCGCTCAGTTACGGGAGCGTAAAATTGCTTCAATCAAAATTCTTGTAAGAACTTCCATCAGTCCAATTCTACGAAAGTAGGTCTTCTTAGTTCTGCAAATTTAACGAGAATACAAAAATACTAAGTGATCTACTGATTATAAAAGAAATTAAATGTTTCTAGAAATATAATATTATCGATTTTTTGGAAGTCTTGTATTAAATGAATCATTATGAAATTATTTTGACTCATTGATATCATTAGCAAAGGAACACGAACTTGTCACAAGATAAGGCATGGTACAACAATAGTTATTAGGCTCGTCACGTCATTATATGCCTTATTTACTCTGTACTAAAGAGCATATTTGCGTTACAGATATTTAATTGCGTCTCAACTATGTCAATTTGTCTCAAAACAAAATGCATGAAATTTTATACGTGAGAACGGCTGTAGATTTTTGTAACGCCATCTACTGGACGTCTAGTTGTACGTTTAATATGATCACATCACATAATCATCATCATTATCATCAAACATCAATATCAACATCACATCAAAGTAAATTAAATTCGTAGAGCATTCTACGAGCGACGTAGCTGATTACAAACTACGATGTTTTGTACCTAGTATGTTTATTAAACTGTATATAGTATAATTATCACAGACAGGTCCAAACTATACATGAACATTTATGGTTTTCCCAAGAATAACAAAGAAACTTCGAATTTACAAAAAGTACAATCTGTATCTATCATTCCTTCGAAATACACCGCAAATTAAACCGTGCCAATATTTCACAAGCATTGTTGTCCTTATCAGATAACTCACCACGAAAATCGCCGTCACACACAACAGCATGTACTTTATACACCGCATGCCCACTTCTAGATTATTCGACGCCATGGCCACAACTACACTCGACGAAAGGTAGAGTAATACTGAATTTCAGAAGGTGATAACGTATCGCGCGCCGTAAAATGACTGCGAGGGAAAACAGCCGAGTTTTCCTCGGCAATTAGAACGGTAAATATAGAATTACCTTGCAACACTGAGCGTTTTTCGTATGTTGGCGACCTTGTCGTATGATTTTTCATATCAATCCACGTAATATGCTCAAATAAATAAAAGTTTCTTTAAAAAAATATAATTATTAGTTATTTTAACTTCACCCAGAGGTTATTACATTGTCTGACAAGGATAAAAATGAACCTTGCATCAGATAGGCTGGGGCATATTAAGAAATCGGCCATGCGTCTGACTTCCCCCACTGGCTTATGAGAGTGAAGGAAGAGAGAGCTCTTGTCAGACAGACTTGGGCACTATAAAAATTACTCTTGCGTCAATGAAACCGGTCACCATCACTGAAACCTGTGTGGGAGTTATTATTACGTGAAGTGGCTGTCATGTCCATTTTATGACGGTCGCAGCATTAAAATGAACCAGGTTAATGCGGTTACAGTCTGACCTTCGGGCGAATGACCTCACGCTGCAGATTCTCAGTCAAGTGCATTGAGGGGGAGAGGGGATTTAAATAGGAAATGGCACGTTCCATGGTATTGTTTTTAATTTTAAATTGTTCCTATTTTACTTTTAAAATAGTTAAACGATATATATAGCTACGGGAGTATCAAAGTTTTTTTATGACTCATAATTTTTTTGTTTTTTTTTTAGTAACTTTGAGTTTATTTTTTAAATTTTGCTCTTAATTAATGAACAATGACTGAGTAAATATTTAATAGAATACTTTTAAATGAATAACAATGAACATATGGTCGTCAGACTAATATATATTTTAACTCTCGAGTACTTGTTAATGTTATTTGTATTTTTTAAATTGATATAATCTATTATGTAAAAATAATTTGGATTTACATCTTGATGATTTAACTCCAGAACGCACGAACCGATTTCCATGGCTTTGAATTCGTTGGAAGGGTCTCGGGCTCCGTGAGGATTATAGCAAAAAATCAGGAAAAACAGGAAGAGAAAAGCGGCAAAATTATTTCTGACATACAGCGCCATCTCTGTTATATAGCATATACTACAAAGGTGCTTGACAACTACTCATTGCACTCTACTCAGTTAATTTCGCATAGTAGAGTATAAAAAATTTCTTGCGGTTTCTGTTAATGGATCACGTTCATGGATCAAGTGTGATAAGCATTTAATTTTGTTAAACAAAATAATAAATCTCATCTTCTCAGTAGAGTTATTACTACGGTCTAGATCTCAATCCGAACAAAACTCAGTGCATAATCATAGGTAGCAAACAGCTTATTGCTAAAGTGGACAGGGATAATTTGCCAGCAATAAACATTGACGGGGCTATAATACCTTTAAGTCCCTCAGTTCGCATCCTCGGCGTAAACTTTGACTGCACCCTTTCATGGAATACCCAAACTTAAGAACTCCCCAAAAAGCTGTCTGCTGCTGCTGCCTCTCTTAGATGTCCCAGTAACTTCCTACCTGTATCTACAAAAATCACCTTAGTTCATGCTCTTCTTTTTCCGATTTTAGACTACGCTGAAGTTTGCTACTGTGACCTAAACGAGCAACTTCTTTCTTCCCTAGAGCGCTTCAGAATTCGTGTATTCGTTTTATTTTCGGTCTACTAAAATATGATCGCATATCTAATTACCGCTAAAGTGGTTGCTTGCTAAGCTACGTCGGAATATTCATATTCATCATTTTCTCTACAATGTTTTATTTAACCCTAAATCACCTGCATACTCAAAACAAAACTTTACCTTTCTCGGCCACTTACATCCTACAATTCGTTCAGCTAACAAACTAACCCTTGCCTTTTCTTCTCACAACACTAACTTCTATGACTCTTCCTTCACTATCTCTACTATTCGTCTGTGGAATGAGTTAGCCGAAACAATACAAAAATCTAAATCTATTAATATTAAAAAAAAGCCTAACACAATTCTACCTAAATTTATCTTCATAAGTTCTTCTAAAAACTTCTTCGTAACCTCTATATATTCTATTTTTATTTATTTTTTATTCTACATATTATTTAATATTAATATTGTTTTAGTTATATTTATATGTGTATTTAATGTAGGTTGCCTGGTAGAGACTGCTTCCAGCAGTAATTTCGATTTCCTTGAAGTGTCGAGTAAGATTTTGTAATTGACAAATTACATTATTCTTTTTTTATTAATTACTTTGTTATAAATCCCTTGAGAGGTTAATGAAAATTCTTACACATAACACATTCATAAAATTTTATTCATACTCTCGATGTAATTACACAAACTAAAACAATACAAGAATGTTAACATTGTTAAATAACAAATAATTTAATAAACAAAATTAATAACATAGTGTTCTATGGGAACTCCTGCTCTCTCCTCGTGATGTTGGCTAACCACACCGCGCCAGCCACAGCTAAAGCCTGAAAATAATAAGTAGCAATCATTTTATCAGCGGTTTACAAATCTTTCCTCATGTACCACGATCATTTCACGATCTGTCGACTGAGCCAGATTGCGGATTTAAGTAAGTTGATCGTGTTATGTCAACCCCAGACGGCAGAACACGACTTACATGGATTTTTTTCCGACCGAATTAATTCCGACCAAATGACCTCTTTCGGAATAAAAATGAAATTTCCTCCATGGTGCACTATACAGGGTAAAAGTAACTTATAAGGCTTTAGAATGTGTATGTCTCTTATACTAAGTTCTGTATGAAAGTAGTAGCTCTGAAAACTTTTGAAAGTAAACTCTATTATAACTAAGGGACATGTACATTGTACACACACAAAATCATATTGATTTATCATATTAATGAGTTATTTTCCAATCTTAAGTACATAGTACGGATGCTTATTGCCGTAGGAGAGCTATGTTTCGGCATGAATAGGCCAGCTCGACCGGAGTGATACTACGGCCTCACAGAAAAATGGCGTGAAACGGCGTTGTACTGCGTTTCGTTCTGTGAGTGAGTTTAACGGTAGCCCATCTTCCCTAATCCCCTATCCCTGTTTCCATTTCCTATTTTGCCTCACAAAGGCCGGCAACGCACTTGTGACTCATCGGATGACACGAGTGTCCATGGGCGACGGCAGTTGCTTTCCATCAGGTAACCCGTCTGTTCTCTTGCCCCTTAAACATAAAGAAATCCTGGGAGCTTTACTCCGGAACTGTTTTGAGACACAAACGAACAAATCGGGATGCATCATGCAGCGTCCTACTCTAGCAAAGGTGAAATGATCTTGTTAGAGTAAGACAAACATTTGGTTCGGTATGATACGGTAGGAGTCCAAGCACTAGAGCGTGCCATTTGAAACCTCAGACTTTTATTTGGCCGGTCCAGTTTCACTTAAGCTGACTGAATTAAATACATAAGTCCACCTTCTGTCTATAAATTTGATCTTCTGATGCCTAAGTATAAATTGTTGTTTCTTTTATGAAAATTACGTTTAACTCAGTTGTGCGCACAGTCCTATGTGCGGGTAAGCCTTGTCTACTAGGCGGCGCAGGGCGTGTCACTGCCACATGAATGAAAGTTGTGCTTATACAAGCACGCGTGAGCACACATAGGGCCGCGCGCACAACTGAGTCTAACTGTCTGTACCTGCAGAATAACCAAAAACACTCCAGTAATTCCGATCGTGCCCGCGTGCGTCCGGACCCAGTCGCCAAACGCCTCGGAACACCCAGTGCTGTAACCCACGGTGGTGTTGCAAACGAACTGGGTGACAGTGCCAGGTACATGGCTGCAGCAGCTGACGGGTAGACCCAGGGTCTCCGTGGTGTTCAGGGGCACCAGCCAGTCGCTGGAGTTCACTACGCCGCAGCACGTGAACTGGAATTGAAGGTAAGAATAATTGAATTACAGAACTATATTTTTATCCTTTTTTCCTTTACCGCTAATTGCCTGGAAGAAATTACTAATTTAGTAATAAGGCCGTCATTATGATACACATTTGTAGCTTCACAAATTGTAATTTAATTTTTTAGCGTAAGCACAATAAAGTATATTTATTATAATTACTATATAAGAGCTATTCAAAACAACTTAATTTGGCACGGAATTTTATAAAAATTTTGACATTTTATATGAAGTTTTATGCCAAAATACGGTGAATGCTGTAATTAAGATGTAGGCAGCGCAGAATTGTCAGTTTACTGCTTAGCTAAGACCTTAACATTTTCAATTCTTTGTAGGATCGCCAAACAAATTGTATGGAAATGACGTTAAGCGTTCGTTACGCCTTATTTCATTTCCATACATATGTGGCAAAGTGTTAGTTTTTTATGGATATATTTAAAGTATGTTAGACTTTAAGGTATCTATTATTATATAATATGCACATTAGTTCTAAGGTATTTATAATATGGGTCTATGATGTCCGAAATAAAAGATTTTGATTTGATTTTGATTCTCTTCGGCGATTAAACAGAGAAACGAAAACGTTTAGGTCTTAGTTAAGCCCCCTGGTCCGTTAAGTCTACATTATAATTCCGGCGCCGCACCGTACTCTAAAACCATTTTAAGATTCAAACGAAAGATATTGGAATGTCGCATCGCGCATCCTACACTAAGGCCTTTTGTCCACATACACCGTCAACCGAGAAATGGGATTATTGCGGTCAGTTAAAATGCTACTTTATGACATAGATTACAGGTTTCATATTCCTCTACGTCTTTAATAACGGCGAGGACATTGACGATAATAATAATAATAATATCTATGAACGCCACAGCACGTCAATCTGGCCCCGTGTGTAACACACAGTGTGTTACAGGTTCCAGGCAACGGAAATATATTTAATACTCTTATAATATACACATATTTAAGAATTTTATTATATAATACACATATTTAATATACATCCATGACCCAGGAACATTGAAAAATTTTTTATTCCGTCGGCGGGATTCGAACCCGCGACCCCCGGCGTGAGCTACCAAAGCACTCAACCACTGCGCCACTGAGGTCGTCGATAGAGCAATGTCGCTTGAAAATGAAACTTATAGCCTTAATCATTAAGTCACTTTATGGGGCTGATATAATCCCGTTTTCGCTACAGACCTGAAATGACGTCATGACTAGTAAGTGTTCCTACACTTACGAGTCATGACGTCATTTCAGGTCAGTTACGGCAGCATTCGGTCGGATCGAGTCCGAATATTTTTAAAGTAGAGTTCTTGACCCTAGCGTGAAAACAATATTACAGTATTTGCAGTAATCGCGCCGAAGACCCTGTGACAGCCAGACCGTACCGTCTTTTTTTTTAAGAGCTGTACTTATGTTTATCTATTTATGACCCCCAATGTGGTAGGAACAAATATTCTTGAACTATAATATTCTGCTTAAAACAGCCTTTCAAATATTATAGGTTTTTAGCGCTTTTGTAGATTCATTCTCATTCCATGTTGTCTGGTCTTGTGTCTATCTAATAATAGATGTAATTAGAACACTTGTTTCTTAATTTGTTGCATCAATTGAAACCCACCTGTATTCGAAAATCCAAGGTTATGGTTAGTCACAAAATAGCCGGTGTGTATTTGTTTTACCTATTACTTCACAATTTCACCACACTAGCACTAAAATATAAAAAGTTTTTGAAAATAATTTATTCAACTGTTTATATTTTTTTTATTTTTTAGCTCTTCCGAAACCACCATAGCTAGTAATAGTTGATTCTAATTATTAATAGCTACTTTAGTACTTTAGTAATTAGGTTTAGTAGTTGGGTACTTTAGTAATTGGGTTTAGTAGTAGGGTACTTTAGTAATTGATCTGTTGTCGCTTTATTCTATTATGTAGTATCGCACATATTTGTGATATAATTTGCGTCTATTCTACGTTCTCTATTTCACTCTAAGGTTGGCTGGTAGAGAATGCCACGAGGCATTAAGCCCACCTTTGTATACAATTGCATGAAGTGTTTAGGAAATATAAATTTCAAAGCGGGTGTTTAAAGAAATTAGAGGTCTTAAAAAATATAATAATAAATTGTAGAGTTCATATCCTATGTTGTTATAAGTTCAGAATAATAGTAAAATGTAGTGTTATAGGAATTTAAGATGATTATTATATTATGTTATTTACAATTTTGAATTTGTTATCCTCTGATACATTCAGAATCTAACTCTGAAGTTACTTAGTTTTATTTAGCACAGACGTAGATTGTAAAACGTAAAATTTTATGGCTTTCTCGTGTTCTGGGTTATTGTTCAAGCTGCGCCAAAACTTCCTATTCTTCATATTATAATAAACGAACGAGCATTCGAAGTGTTGCAAATTAACAAATTCGAAGCGTGACAGGTGTAGTACTCTAAAACCGTGTTTTGACTCAAACATACTAATCGGAATGCCTGATCTGGGGACCTAAAAAGGTCGTAATAGCAATATTGCAAAGGAATTGCTCTGCAATTCATTTTAGTTCAGTTTGTAAAAAAGTCGAATAGTTTTGATGAAATATTTACTTTAAAATCAAATTTAAATTTATTGTGAAATCACTGTTTTTAAAAATTAGTTGTTATTTATAAGAAAATGACAAAATTAATTGAAGACATAAGTGAAAGAAGCGAATTAGTAGCATTTTACAACTTTTGAATAAGAAGTAATTTTTTCCTATAAAATTCCAACAAACTTGTAAATTACCTATTTTATTATCTAGCTAGTGTATGTCAATATATAAAATCCACATTTTTTTTTATTTAAATTCATTTTTCTGGTCCTAAAGCGTCCGTTTACGCTAAAATCCGATAGATATTTAAATGTTAGTTATCTGCTTCTTTCACTTGTCTTCAACTGTTGCTGGTCTAACAAACGTTAAATGGTGTTCTTAAAATTAGACGGCAGCATTATTCTGTCAAATAATAGAATGTGCCGTTTTCCACTGAAAATGCATGTTCCACTGAACATGCATCCGGTTTCCGCACTATCACTGTGCAGTGTTGTGCCCGTGTTTATGTGACACATTAAACGGTGTAAATATACTAAAAGTATCTAAACACAGGCGACACACGGACGTCACGCGGTTGCCGAGTCATGTGAAAGCTCTCCTACACGGCGACCGTCCAGTGACCGCGTGCATGTGAAAATGGCTCCAAGCCCAGGTGTCTCCATGCATACAAGCAAAGTGCTGTATAACAAGTGTCTATAGTTCTATCCACTCTACTCACGTCTGTCTGCACCTCATCCCATAGCTTGGTGACCTCCACGTTCTTGTGAACCCCGTACAGGTCCATGGTGCTGAGCAGCTGCTTCTGCACCAGCGCCACGGTGTTCCCGCGTAGCGCGTACCCCGCTATACACGCCGACAGTTGGAACACGAACATCAGGATCATGGACCCGGCGAACTGAAAATTGATAGAAAGAATATAAAGACTTTATTGCTCATTATGAAAAGGCCGTTATAGAGGCTGTACACTCTCGCCGAGACACAGCGACACCGCAGGAGTGACCAACCGATGGCTCTCCTCGTCTCGCCTGTCAGCTGCATGTGTCAGTCTAGCCACGAGACTCTCGCCCGAGAGCTCTCGGCGCGAATATATAGCCTCCATAGAGGTATCTCTTCCAGGCAACCCTTCAGGCGAGAGATAGATTATTGCTTTTTTTTTATCCCAAAACAATATTCAACAGTAGGGTAAGGTTATCATTTTAGTTTAATATCGTAATTTTTAAATGCTGTAAAGGCCTATAATATACCCGCTGAGCAGTCACTGACCGTAATCAAAAACAAATATTAATTTCTTAACTGTAATTAAAATATGCTGATTTTGATTTATTCATATTAATTTTTTGTCAACATCATTAAATACGGTTCTAAGTAAAGCTAGTTAGATCTTCATGAAAGATTTGCTTGGATATTTTTCTTTTCTAGCGTTAGTCATGCGCTCATGATAATCGTAACGATTTCCGTTTAAAAGGTAATAAAGGAAAAACCTTTGAACGTTATTATTATGACAGCCATCTGTTTTCATTACTTGTTGTCCGACTAAGCTGAAATTAGCCTGTGTATTAGTAATTTTATTGTTAGACGTCGACCCATTTCTTGCTAGTACGTCAGCTATTTTGAATACGCGACAGCTCAAACTAAGCCACAATATATCTAGTGTAGCGTAGACCAGGAATGAAGGAGGTTTCCTTATCGTCCCATGTAATCAAAGGTAGAGATCGGAATGAAGTTCAGCAAAACGTCAGCGGTATCTAATATGAGTGCGGCCGATTGCAGTTAGTAAAGACTGTTAAAAACCCAATGACTTAGTGCCTATTATCCAGTGTGATGAATGTTAGACCTTTAAGGCTGACCGACCCAATTGATTGCACACACAATATAGAGGTAGCAAACTGCAAACGTACGAAAGTTTTCTAACTATATTACTTAAATCTGTCACCTTTTGTCTCTGTATACAGCGATTTATATTCGGGATGAGCCAGAGTTACACTACTGTATGGTACTTACACTGTGCTAGTAGTACTAGTATTTGGTACAATTAATCACTATTAGATATAGAGCAGCTCACTGACCTGCTATGCGGAAGATGTCATTGATTCTGTTATATTTTATTCTATCACCGAATTTTATACTTATTGCTAAGCTCTATTTCTTATGTGTAATGGACATGGACGTTTCAAGGGTATATATTATTTTGTTTCATTAAAAGCAGCAACAACTCACAAATAATGTTTAAACAACTTAGACGTAGAGGTGACAGACGCCGTATTTAAATTATATGTTTAGTGTATTATACTGTAAAGAGATTCACGAATTAGGGCCAACTTTCTTAAAAGCTTTTAAAAATATATTGTTTTTTTTTTACTTACTAATAAGGAAGTAAACAATTAATGACGCCTTTGAATTGCTTTAACTTCTATCCAGAATACCCCAATACCCTTAAGTGAAAAAAAGCTTATCCAGCTCATAATTTATCCATGTTGTTTAATGTATATCGAGCAACAGTTACGAATACAATATATTCCTAGCCCATATTGTGTGATCACAATATCAATCATCAAAATGTATCATCATTAGGTCACACATATTTTTTCAGCATCGCACGCGTCATACGTCACTCACGTACGCCGCATGTCGTAAGTATACGAGGTTATCAAAAACTGCGGCGCGTACTGAACGCACGGCGCTAACATATGTGCGATCACCTTTATTGTAACGAAAGTCCACTCACCGCCATAATCACGTAATAGTTCTCCATATATGCACCATAGAAGCCGGCGAATGCAATGAGGAAGATGATGACTCCAGTCGCGATGCAGAAGGACGGTAGAGAGAAGAATCTCTCAGATAGGAACTCGTGGTAGCCATTATATGCTGACTGCACCGAGCTACCCACCGATAGTATTATTATTCCTGTAATCTGAAAATTAATTATTACAATTAGTTAAGACTCAAGTACTACCTATTTTGCGGTATCAGATAAGTAAGTTAATTCAGAGGCAAGCAAAATGATGTCGGACCTACGTAATTTGGTAGCAGTATGTACTCAAACACAGTCAACATTGCGATCAATATTGAGTTGATACAACCCGACCAAATGTGGTCCGTCATTTGCCTATACATCAATTTTTGATGGTACAACAAGCGAAATATAAGTTGATTATCTGCTGCAGAGTATGAATTAACTCCTTTATTCATAAAAATATTTAAACAGTGTTTAACTACAGTAGGAACTCGACTATCCGGACCTCAGTTATACGGATTCGCATTTATCCGGACTACAGACAAATTTTATTAATGTATCTATATGTGTCGTATTTTTGCGAGCATGAACGTGTCGGACGGATAAAAATATTTAAACAGAGTTTAAATAATCAAGGTTTGCAGTCCCTTCCTAGAATATTGAAAACGTCACACGTCACAAGACAGAAAGGGACAGCAAACATTGATTAGTTAAACATTGCTTTAATA
>JAOTAV010037316.1:0-18684 GCA_026546445.1 Cyclargus thomasi
CAGCCAAATCTGTTCTGCCGTTCTTGAGTTATAAGTGGTGTAACTAACACGACTTTCTTTTATATATATAGATTAGCGAATTTTGGACCTTGTCGACATCCCTATTCTATATATATCTACTGTTTTTCTGTTACAAAATGTGTAGATCTAATGCAACTTCGTTGCGCCAAAATATGTTTATTATTATTTGTTACACCAATGGAATGAGATATTTAATTGCAGTTAAAAGTAGCCTATGTATAATCCAGCCCCCCAAATAACTTTACATAAAAATCACGTCATAAAGTTGCTCCGTTGCGACTTGAAGAAAGTACAAACAAACACAGTTTCCCATTTATAATATTAGTATGGCGTATATATACTGTTATTTTTGATGTATACTGTTATCTCAAATACAAATTCGCAGTGTTAGATATTCGGAAGATAGATTGATGAAGAAAATATAGGAATTATAGTTTTTATAAGATAGCCGTCGTTAGCAATTTATATTTGATTAAATTATAAAATTAATATTTGACTATCATAAATGATTGTGTTGAGGGCAAAAAGGAACTGGACACTAAAAATCGTTTTCTTTAATTTATTTTACAAACAAAGTATGGATAATCCGTAAAATAAGTTGTGAATAGCCTAACCAATACCAATTCGGAAGTGGTGAAACAGCCCTAATTATTTTTGTACTTTTAACTCCCTAAAAGATAATTTCCATCTTTGCATTGAATGAGGAGGATACATTTTCGTATTCCTCCGTCTTATAAATATTCTAAGTTAAATGGTAATCGAAAAAAATGTGCAGTATCTAATGAGTTCGTATTTAAATCTGCATCTTTGTTTCGAAAGACGACATAGAGTAATAAGAAATAGATACTTCAAGTAAGTAACTTTTTTTAATTATACAGACTATTACATATTATTTATTTGATTAGTCATTATCATCAATTAAGAGTTAATGGTGTTTCTGATTCCCTTATGGGTCTTATATAGAGTTTACCCCCTGCTACCCCACTCTGTTGTGGTTATTATGACTAACAAAAATTATATCTAAACTTTATAACTTTTTTATAGATTTAAGTGATAATGTTGTATGAATTGTTTGAAAAATATTTTTTCTCCTTTTTTGTCGTAATATTAATAAAAGTGGCCCCGTGCGAGTTGTGTCCTGGTAGGTCAACAAGGAAACATTCATCCTTCATTGAAAATATTTTATTTAAATTTACTCAGAAATAATTGAATTCTTATTTATTTATACACGGAATAGCAAAGTGCAATTGCAGATGAAGCCTATCTTCATTACCGCAGTTCTGCGATTTGAGCGAGACGGATGTAGCGGCGATAAATCCCGCCGTCCGCCGTTTTGGGGGCCATTAATCATTATCCTGCACGTCTCCGGAGGTTACACAGAGTAACCGCAACAGAGATTAAAAAAAACAGAACGTATAATATTTACAAACATTCGTTTACATTTTTAAATTCCTTAATTTGAAACAGCTCAGAATATTCATAAACATAAACATTCGCGTAACAGTATTTAAATTGCTTGGAGCCTAAGTTATTGCATGATATGAATATGACAATTTAGTTGGGCTACATTATTTTGGTTTGGTGAAAATTTACTCTACCAATTGTTGTAACTCAATTAAAATAAGTGATAGTGCTATTTACTAAATTACAAAATAAAAAAACAAAAATTATAAACATCTGCACAATTTCCTTGTATATCATACTTTACTATATCGAAGTAAACCTCGTTCTCGGTTGTTGCGCTACTCTGTGGATTATTCTAATGATTTCTTATTAAAAGCTCAACTGTTTTAAGCTGAAGGATGTCGGTCGCCGTGATACATGGTAACTAGAGGCGAATCACGTTAAATCAGCCCACTCACTTAATATCACTTAACC
The DNA here is from genome assembly GCA_026546445.1 of Cyclargus thomasi. Taxonomy (NCBI): domain Eukaryota; kingdom Metazoa; phylum Arthropoda; class Insecta; order Lepidoptera; family Lycaenidae; genus Cyclargus; species Cyclargus thomasi. Next base: position 1,900 of record JAOTAV010037316.1, read on the forward strand.
CACCAAATTGCAACCATTATTCATTTTTACTCTCACAAACACTCACTAATTTGGACCATTAGCTTCTTATTTTAGAACTAAGTAGGAAGCTTTATGATTTATTAACATAATATCGCATATTTTTAAGTTTAAGATTAACATTTTAGTAATTGACGTTTCAGATTTATCAGCATATCAATATTATTTAGTTGTTGCAAAAAATCTGTCACTCCCTCTAGTGGTTATTTATTTTATGATGTTATTTGGGATTTTTTTTTTAAATTAGAGCCTGTTTCACCGCTTACAGATAGTTTATTTATTTGACAAATTTTGTATGGAGCATCTCTCAAAAAAGATGTGGATAGCCTAACAGAAACTTTAAGAGTAAGCGGTTGAACAGGCTCTTTGTCTATCATTGTAGCAACTACCAGTCTGTTAGATAATATTATTCTTATCATTCAGACATTATTATAGATATGTTATAAGAGAAAGGGCCGACAACCTTGTTCTGATGTAGCAAAGCGATGGCAATAGCTTTCCATTAGGCGGTAGCTACTTTAATAAGACTCCGATTTGGTTAGGTACGCAGATCCGGGATAACTCTAACGGAGGCAGACAACCGATATTAAATAAACCAGAGATCATACTCTAAAACCGTATTGAGATTCAAACGAACAAATCATAATGCCGCACGAAGTGACGCTGTTAGGGTAAGACGGCAGCATTCGAGTCCGAAGATTTGAATGTGGCGGTTAAAAGTAGGCTCCTGATTCCAACAGACAGTATTAATAACGATGTAGGCAGTACTCGTGAGCTCGAAGCCGATCTTCTCATTATCCTGTCGATACTTCGGCCGCGCACGAACATTGACTTACACCACTATTTACTGTCAAACGTAATTCCGTTTTCGTGTCGTTCCGCGTTCACGGCGGACGAGCTCTAGCCGATTACCGTAGCCGGTGAAAATATTAATTGTCATGAGAATGTTCAGATAGCTCGGGAAAGTAGATATAAATAAAGGTTAGTTTACACAACGTGACGAGGCAACGCGATATAATATGATGTTTCTGATCTTTTTTACGACATATGCTAGATTATGGGTTTCCTGAGCACGGTGATGGACTTATTTAAATTTAATTTAAGGACTTAGTTAACATTCTTAAAATTATACTTTGCTACGCGTGTATTTTAATATTATGTTAACCTAAAACCATGAACTAACTCATGTGATACACAAAACCTTTAAGATTACTCACCTTTATCTAACTTCTTTACTACAAAAAGCATATCAGCCGTATCAATCAAAATTTTCAATAGCGTAGATCCGAATGCATGGTATTTATCTTGACTGGCGATATATTTACTACGGGAGCTGTAAATTGAGATAATATATCGGGCAGTGAGCATCGTGAACAAAGATCTCAGTCCCCTCACGCGTAAAATGCACGATTCGATGATGACTGATTATTTACTGAGGCCATAATTTAGACTTAGCGTCAGTGTTCTGTGCGGGCTAGTTAGAGGCCCTTGTTGTGCGCGCGCGCACCTCATAAAGATTATGTCAATGAGTATGGATGCGGACGTTTTTGAAGTTACTGTAAATTGTAATTCTATTCGTATCACACATACAATTTTTAAATATGAAAGTTTTACAATGAATATAAATACAAATTACAAATCTGAAGATTTAAAATTAAATTATATAATTAGATTAAATTGTAAGAAGTAGGAAAGTCTGTAAATAAAATAATACATTATTTCTGTATCATGTGATTATGCATTGAACAATTGATATCGGAAATTGCAGCTGTTTTCTCGTAAAGGACATATTTGACGAGAGTAAATATTTTTGTACACAGTTTAAGTCCTTTACAACAGTTTTTAATTTTCTGGTACCGAAGAAAAACTAAAATACTCTCTGTCCATACTTCCACAGCTGAACGGACATTGAGTTATCGCCGTACATTTGTTCATATTAGCATTATCTTCTTTATCAGTTTATCAGTGATTGTCTAGCTCGTCTATTGAAGCGTGATGAGCGCCCGACCATTGTAAATACGGCCTTATTTGTGTTGCTCCAAAACCTCGAAGGTTAATTGAGCAGCCATTTTTATGAAATGAATCAGATGATTAAATGTAATATGTAATACATGTTATGCCTACAGGCGTGCTGAATCTACCCTAATACATACCCGGGATAGACGAGTCCAGTTTTTCATGCCACGATACCAAGATAGCTCAATTTTAAACTGTCTTGGCTTGCTGACACTGACTTGTCAACTAATTTAGTAATAGATTAGAAATGAAGCAAGTTTTATCTACACGAAGTCAGAGTAATTAAAAGCGTTCGTTGCCTAATGGGTAAGAACTTTGGTTCGCAGTTCGCACTCGAGAGGGTGCAGGTTCAAACCCCAGTGGAGGCGTGTACCGATGAGACGTTTTCCGATCTCAAGTACATAATACGAATGTTTATTGCGGTGGGAGAGCCATGCTTTGGCACGAATGAGCCGGCTCGATCGAAGTGATACCATGGCCTAACAGGAAACTTTCGTGAAACGGCGTTGTGCTGTGTTTCGTTCAGTGAGTGAGTTTACCGGATGTGGCCCAACTTCCCTAATCTACCTATCTCTATACCCATTCCCTCATAAAGACCGGCAACGCACTCGCGGCTCTTTGGATATATCATAAAAAAGCCTATATACTAGCTTCATAGATCACTGATACTAGATTGCTTTACATGCTTCAAAAGCTGGTCTAGTGTATCCTGGGTATTAGAGTTAGACTCTAGAGGTTATTTTACAGATAATGTAAACGTCAAACAGACATGGTGTGTGTAATACTTAACCAAAAATTCTGGAAACAGCAGTAGTCGTTAATGTGTTGTTATGCGTAATAAGCTTCGACCAAATATAAAGATTCACAGTTTCCGTCTAGCGCTATTCGCTCCTAGTTGCACCGAGACCGCGATTTTAACTTTAGTACGATTGTGAGATATAAAAATTAAGTTAGGTTTTATTTTTTAAACTATTGATTTTGATTTAAGTTGTTTTGTGTAAGGTACCTAGTCTTGGTGTCATTATTTTATTCAATTTTGAAGGGATCTGTGCATATTATTAATATTTGATCGAAGGTAATACGTATAATGTCAAGTTGTAGGATAGTAGACACGTAACTTTTAAAAAGAAAAGTTTTGTTGTTAAAAAATGTTTAATACTATACTTTCTACATGTTAAAAAAAATACTCAGAAGAAACCACACAAACATCTAGGTAATAACTACTAACCTGTAGAACGCATAACAAATAACAATGAACGATGGCGACAGAATTAAAAAAGGATAATGTCATTCAGTGTACCGCCGCGGGAGTCCTTTGTATGCTCCTAATAACTGCTTCAGAAGTTCATAGTATTTTTTGTGTCCAATCATTGGACTGGCAGCCTTTGTGGCTGGCCTTTCAACCCAGTTCTTATAGGTCGTAGAGTATTGTGAGTATATTTTGACACATCGGTATCTATTGTTTAATTAGTATCAGGTTGTAAATTATATTTCGGGTGACGAGGGTCCATGTTTATGATTTATATTAATTCCTCTACGTCGTCCTAATTTATTGTGTGTTAAAATGTTATATGGGTCAAATGTAAGGTGATGAAGTTAGTAACGCTTGTACTCAGAGTTTAAGGGTTTTTTTAATACTCTAACTCATTTCAAATAACTTCGGTACAATCTGATTTAGACCGTAGGTACTTATCATACATTACAAAATTATTATGAATAACTTGACTTGAGACTTGTCCGTTTCCAGTGCCTAAATTAAAAAAAATATACATACTTTTCGTACATAGTTTTTAGGTAAGGTAGGTAAAAGCGGAACCCTGTTACTAAGACTTTAATGGCTGTCCGTCCGTCTGTCTGTCGATCTGTCTGTTTGTATGTCCGTCTGTCCGTGTGTCTGTCTCCAGGCTGTATTTTAAGAACGGTAACAGCTAGAGAGTGGAAATTTACACAGTATATGAATTTAATGTTTATGAGGGGCTCTCGATTCTCATACAACAAACGTGTTTTTGCCAATTTCTTCCCTTTGGCGACTACCTAGATGACGCAGTAGTACCTCTACATCGCGCTATCGCTTGCATGTCGTGATCAACTGTTATAATTGTTCAACTCCCAAAGTAAGTTTTACAATTTTTTTGCCTTTTTCTGGTACGGAACTCTTTGTGCGCGAGTCCAACTCGCACTTGATCGCGTTTTGTCAAACATACAGGCCAAATCACTTGTAATGTTATTATAGGTAGATAGACACTGGAACAGTACAAATCGATAACTGCCAATAAAATTGAGCGTCACAACTCCTTACAACTGTTCATACAACACTAGCCAGGCGCGGCCTTTTTAAGTTAGAATTTAACGATTACACCGACGATTCGTTAAAAATGTATTCTATTTAAAGCCGTGTGTAGACAGGTGACAAAAGTGTCGGCACTTTTGGTGATGCAAACAACTGTAACGACTAATTCAACACAATAGCGACAGTAGCCGCTTCCGTGTCGCTGCACATCCAACGTTGTAGACTTATGAAATAACGAAAGGGTAATTTTAAACTGACTCCCAAAAAAGGAGGTTGTATGTTCGTTTTAATCAACAATAGAGAAGATGCGCGTAAAAAAGTGAATGCAAATTATTATGATACTAGCCTAAAATATATATAGAATGACAAACAATCTCTGAATTATGTTGAGAAATAAGTAAGATATTAGCGACTTAAGTTTTCTACTTATCTCTTTCTTCAAAACGTAATTTAATATGAACTTTGTATGCAGCTTAGATACTTTGACGTCACAATCAATATCGGATCTCTGTGTCTAATTGACTACTTTAAAAGTTTGTAACTTTGTTGTTTTTAATTTTATCAAAAAATTGATAAGACTACATCGTTTTTTAGTAAAGGCAGATTTATTAAAAGAAAAGATAAAATATCATGCATTTTCTCTATTCATGCACTATATATAAGACGAAATTCTTTATTTGGCTCCATGTTTACAAAAGTAATGACCGAAGGAATCAAAACTAACACAAAAATTATTACCTGGCTCTTGTTTAATTACAATACTACTTTGCTGGTACTTTTCGTCAACTTTTGAATCATATTATTAAATTTAAATTTTGGTAAAAAATAGTGATGCCGTTTCACTTGTGAAACACAACTAACATTATGTCTCGAAAATTTTATATAATCTGTCCAGTGTTTAATTCGTTGGGCGTTAATGTTAAAGGTGTACACAACACCCAGTCACCCACTTACAGGTATGAATACAGATTTTAGCTTATTATTAGACCTTCAGAATATCCGTTACAAACCGGTAAAACCGGCTCACAGCTAACATAGTGCAAAGGCTTTTTTATATGCATTGTGACAAGATATTTTTTAGTTAAAGATAAGAGATAATGCGATTCAGAAGAAAGTCTTTAGAGGCGTTGATTTCAAATGTCGATAAAAATAAAAAAAATCACTTAAAATTATTGTATTAGTTGTTTCTTACCTGAGCATAATTTGAAACTCTATGGTCAATTTTGTATTTTGTTGTTAAACTTTGAAAGTGGAGGCGCACTCGAGTACAGTAAACAATTTACATACATAAAACAATATTCTACTATCTGTTTGAAGGTTACCGACACGCAAATGACAGAAGATTGTCGATATAACTTTCACATATTAATTCATAGTGTTTTATCCTAAAGTTGAATTGCCTTGCACAAAGTGTATGTAAAATGACAAATTTTGTTTGGAATTCCATGCTAATTTTTACCCGGCCATAGACTGGAAAGAAAAACACATCGATAGAAAACATTTGTAAATTCAACACCACTTACGATTGAATTAACATAAATACAAAACTCCTTCGACGCGAGCATTAATGTAATTAAATTGTAAGAATTAATTGAATGATAAGAATAGTTAATGAGCGTTGTAATTGGCCGGCACTTTCGCGCTCCGCCAGACCCTAATGCTTACCCATTGGTGAGCATTCCCCTCGCAATTAGTCCTTTATGGCCACGCTCATTGGCTCGTTCGTTTGCTTTATGTACCAGGTACAGGCTTGTAATAGATATTTGCCTATTGTGTAAAAAGGCTTTGTTAAAATTCGTATTAAAGCTTAATAAAGAATTTGGACGAAAACGATTGGCTCTCTAGCCAATCCTCTCTCTAGAGGATGTGTTTATAAAATGTAGCGCTGTGTGTGCAATAGTACAGTAATGATATGTAGAGTTTTAAAGATACTAAGTGATCTTAGCGAGTAATCTTATTAATAGATAATACAAGATTTTTCTTTATAGATATACATATATGCTTCGAGTACGACACTATGATCTATTTCAAAAATTTCTTCTATATTCTATACTATGAGGTGACAAAAAGCGTAGATGTCGATACTTTCACAGGAGTCAGAAAGTTTTACAACATTTTTGTCTTTAAAAAAATGATCGATTTCTTAAATTTAAAAGAAGAGGATAAGAAACAAACTGTAGAAACTAATGTTAAATTGTAGTGAATCATCTTAATATCACATTGTTGATTCATTCTTAAATATGAAACGCCTGAAGTATGTAATTTACCCCCAGAATATATGTAAAAACTGAAGAAACAAACGAACACTATCTTGTAAATACTTAGATCAAGATAGGTGATCGTCACGGCGACTCGCGCAGGAAATTCGGTTGATGTGTTTTTAATTGCGATGCAAACAGCCCGCCTTATACCGTACATTTCAGAAATTATTTGATAATTCTCGCATACATTGGTCACGCCAGATGGTTAAACACGTTATTTTATTCAAATTTTTTAATTGTTATATATGAAGTAATTACTTTTGTTAAGCGATTTAAAATTGAAGCAATGAAGCCTTATTTACACGAATTCTGCCTTTGTTAAGTAAATAAGTATTGTAACTTTTGAGGGTTAGGCGTACCCAAAGGAAAAACGGGACCCTATTACTAAGACTTCGATGTCTGTCCGTCCGTCTGCTTGTCTGTTTATCTCTCTCCAGGCTGTATCTAAAGAACGGTAATAACTATTACCGAGAGAGAAAGAGAGGTGAAATTTAAAAAAAATACTAAAAATTTTTTTGTCATTTTCAATTCAATTTCGTTCAAATCAAATTCGTTCGTCATGGTTCGATTCCCACCAACATTTATACTTTATGACTTTGTTTTATATTTTTTTTACTTTTTCATTTTTTTATAAATTAAAAAAAACGCGTTTTTGAAAGTTTTAAATCTATACATTTAAAACTTTCAAAATGCGTTTATCCTATTTTTTGCACTGTACTGGTACGGAACCTTTCGTACCAGAGTCCAACTCGCACTTGGCCGGTTTTTACGTATGTACAGCAGCTGAGCAGGTAATTGAGCGTCGCGAATAGTTGCGTCGCATAAACGTTACCCCTATCTACTTTTACCTATAACTTTTCTAAATAGTGGATGTTGTTTTTATGAGACGCTATAACTTTTCTAGTAGCAGTTTTTTTCGTATTACACTCTTAGAATAGTCTTACATGTAGATTTAAATCTAGATTTTTCAAATTCCCGTAAACGGTAACTTTCCAAATTTTACCTCCAGACATAGTTTTAAACGCGTACAAAACATGACGTGAATTGTTCGTATTACAACAGCCCTTTAACTGTCACGGTTGCATTGAAGTGGAACTGTAATAATAGGGGTAATAAGTTCAATAAAAAAGTAAACGATAAAATCGTAGACACAAGTGGCGTAACGTGCAGGGCACGGGGCGCGGGGCGTAGGGCACGGGGCGCGGGGCGCAGGGCACAGGGCGCGGTAATGACGTAGAAGTTAATAAAAGCAACAAACCCTTTTCCACCTGTCCATCATCAGATTCGTGCGTTAAAGATCGAGTGATCTTGTGCCTTGGGACTTAATATTTTAAATTCTAAACGCTGGCCATCAAAATATCGCAAGGTGCACCTCTGAATATGATTAGCAGCTTGTCAAAAGTAAGTTAGGGGCCCAATGTATTTAAATATAATCAAAGGGTTTAACAGATATTTTCATAAATAATTAATAGGCCCTTTTTGTTTCCTGCGTCTGCTTAACGAGAATGCTTCGTAAAGTTTTCACGTTGGAAGTAAATTGAATTTCGTGGGTTTTTTAATTGTCTTAAATTATTTATGACGCGATTAGAATTCAATTGTTTGTGATAAATAAATAGTGGATGTTGTTTTTATGAGACATTATCAACTTTTAATTAATTCGTAATTAGTAGCTGAAGAAAACATCTGTAAAAGCAATTTATGGATATCGATCTACAGTCTAGAACTTTAATATTTGCCAAGCTCCTGGGCTGGTACTAGAAAAGAAAATGACTGCTAAAATTGATATCGCTTTAAGTAATAATACTAATAAGATAATTAGGTAATTACTTTATTTACACCGTGGTAGTATTGTAAAGAAAGCAGAATACAAAAAAAAATTCTAAAAGCTATAAGTAGTTTTGACCACTTCGTTGAATTTATTTTCTCAATATTTTTGAAGTGTTAACAGTTTAATAAATATTCATTATAATGTTTTGTAATTTAATTATAATATCTCGATCTGGGTTATTATAAACGGTTCATTTTCACCATTATAAAAACATTTACCGAAGTACAAAACGTTGGTACATCTTGTCCCTTGTAGATGATTGATATGGGCCCCCTTATTCGCAATAAATGATACAAGGGGGTGTTAAATCGTCCCATCAGCACATTAACATACGATCACACGACGTTTTGCATAATCACTTGTCTTGTTTAATTATGTCGAGAGGAATAATAACATATTTTTTGCGGTTTCACGTGTAATTTTTCTAATTAAAAGCATTTTGCATGTGTTAAGTTTTGAATGAATTTTAATAAGTTCTTTTCGTTAGCAATTTGTTTATTTAAATTTATGCAAATTGTTACTTAACTCTTGTTTATAGACTGTTGTCGTTTCACTAATGTTGTAAACGTTTGGTGTACCTAACCTACGGTTAGGTACACCAAATGCTAAAACCTAATGTTTACTGACAATGCAATAAACAAATAAAATTAGGAAACTAATTCACAAAATTCGTTTGTTTGTTATATCCATTGTCATATTACTATGTACAATCAGAAAAGTTTAAACAAAACCAGATTGTGGATCTAAGTTGGTATTTTACCCGACTGCGCCAGAAGGAGGGTTATATTTTTGGAGAGTATGTATGTATGTATAATTGTTTGGCACACTTTGAAGCCCTAGCGGCTTGATGGATTTTGCCTTGAGAGTTGTCGTTAGATTCGTATTTACCGTGTGACACTAGGTATATCAAAATATAAAAAACAAATCGGCAGATTTTTGGCGCCAAATTCGAATATTGTATTGTTTAATTTACAACGGTTCCTGCAGTCGGGCTTTCTGTTTCTGGACATTTAGCTTGTTAATAAAGTAATAATTTGAAATGAGTTCCCATAGTATCTATTGCTAGTATAATGGATATGGATAACCTATCTAACGACATATTTACAAAACGATACGATGTTTCTAGATGTGGCCTTTGGACCAGTCTCTATTAATTTTTGGTTGTTCTTTAAGAGATTAGCTCTAGGACCTATCCCATCTACTGGACCTAATAAACCTCAACAGTTGAGTGATTTCAACATATTTCTTTACATACTTACCTGTAATAATAATTTTTGATAAGTTCATATTAAAAACTCTTTTTCGTGACCAAAAAAATTGCATCGATCGATAGACCAACAAAAAGTCTTATCCAGACGTTCAGATATTCGTAAGACGGCATAATTCGTCGGATGCCGGACATAGTGAGGGGGCAGGTGGTCCTGGGGACGCTAATGAACACAATGAAGACGTATTCCACCAGTATCCGGCGTTGATCGATTGATGTGGTCGCGTAACCGAGAGCTTTTTGTATGCGCCGCATTTGCATACGGCGCGACGTGCTAGAAACGTTGTACGATTAGCATACGTCGCTGATAATCGTCATTAGGGGACGATATTTATGGCCCCGATCGGCGTTTCGCGTATTCAAATGTCAGTACTCATAATAATAAGGGTGCTTGTAGATAGCAATTGTTATAATTTTGGCAATATTAGCTGTAATTGCGAATGAGAATTACAGCTAATATTGCCGTTTCCATACAAAACGCGATCGTAAATAAAGTGTTGTGGTGTCCAATTTGTTGTTGACAATCGCAGCTTGTATTTATAGAAATTTGACAGAGGGTTATTGAACCGTACCACTAGTCTTGAGCAAATGCATAAGTGAAAAGTATGTAATTTACCATGGAAGATAGTAAAATAGCCGCCATTTAATCGGAATGTGTCAATTTCAGGTCGTGATTTGTCGGCGGGGCTTGACATAACGCGACCAACTTAGATCCGGGCTCTGAATCAACTTCCCTTATAGTACGTATCAATAAGTATAGCAATATGGAAAAGTATATTGTATGAATAAATTAAACGGCACAAAGGTAAAAAGTTGAGTAGGTATAATTATCACGTGTATTATACGGTAACAGATCATTATACCGTAAACCACATTTAATTCTACTAATTTAAATATACGTTTTGTGCTTTCACGGCTATTAAGAGAGTGTTTAAGCGGCGGACAACAATGATATCTGATGGAGACCGTTACGGGTGCTATTGTACCATTAAATACCCTAATTACAGATCGAGAGGTTGTAACCGCATTACCGCATCTCGCATTCACACGACACACACAGTATAAACAACATACAGTAGACTATTTGCGTATCAATCAATCAATCAATCAACATTATTAATTTGGCTGCAATGACGCACGTACGTCACATATAATTTATTACGGTAAAATTATGCTTTTGTTCTACAAATTAGTGGTGTTGATAAGAATAAAAATATGTATGATGTGTTCAAAAATATAACAACCCCGCTTAGTCAAGCCAGTGGCTATAAATACGTCTAGTATTATCATATGGTTGACTTATTCCAGATATATTATCCAATTTTATATCGGTGCATATGCCTTCTTGAGATTTCATTGTTATCACCAACGGCAAATCCGTACCAGTACAATATGGCGTCAGATACATGGCATCTTGAGCCTACTGGGTTTTATCCTGGAATCTAGGCTTAGTGTCTGGTAGCTGTCAAAGACTTTTAGAAAAAGTTCTAGAATAATGAATTCGTTCAACCGTAAAAAGTCCTTATAGCACAAACAATTTCAAGAATACTGACGAGTTACGCTACTGTAATGTTTGTATTGTGCAGGGACCTCGGGACAAGTTGGCGGTGGCCAAATTATACACTCTTTTATTGATGTAAAGGTTATATTAACAGATTTTTAAACATTCCCGATGGAGTGCACGAATTTTTTTTTCCGTATTGTACTGAATTTCACATTTATAATTTTACTTATTGTGTCATGTTTTTAAAAGTCTGTGCAGGAAATACGTTATATTATATTTCGCGAATTCATTCTTTGTGATTTAAGCTTACTTATTGTATAGTGGCATTTCCATGTCTAGCCCTTGTACATTTTAGAAATACATAAAAAAAAAAATAACGTCAGTGTTACGGCTCCCGCTCCCGCTTCAGATGTCAGGTCATTCGGTTTTTTCGTGCCGAAAACTTCGCACGTTCCCAACATACCTACGACGTGGTGCTTCCAATATGTGGAGAAAACGCGGAAGTCCGAGTACTGAAGACTCGATCTTCGTCAGACTAACTAACCAAGTAAGTTTTAATTCGATGTGAATAGCCATTTTCCACAATAAATTAATAATATGTTATGTACCTAGTTCATTTATGAGGCATATTTAAACATAATATTACGTGCAGTGGTTTTTTTTTCGTTACGCAATATAAATGTACAGTCAAGTTTTTTACATTTACCTACATTTTATTCAAATTTACGAATACGCAACTGCTTAAGTTGGTGATTTCATCGTTTGAAGACTAAGGCTAAACTATAAAACACGCAGCTACCAAACCTTTTTGCTATATGGACGCGCAACTGCCAAATTCGGGGCCTTTGCTGTTCAACGTTTAATCACGCAACTACCAAAGCTGGGTTTTTGCTTTCTACAATAGACAATAACTTTTCTGTTATAGTTCACAGATCGTGACGATCCTGCTCAAGCAGTTGACCACGTGGAGGTTATCTCGCTCCTATTTCTGGCTAAAGACGTGCCGGACCTGAACCTTGGCCTGGCAATCGCTCCGACTTCGACGAAAACAGCGTCATCTGTGAAGCCTCGAAGTATACTAAGAAGGGAACATCAGCTGAGGATACTAATCCTATTCTGATCAAGAAAATAAAACAGCTTTTAGGCGACTTTGTAGAACTGTTTATCGGCAAACCAGCCCGTAAATACAATATTGTGGCGAGTCATAGCACGCCTCACAAGGTCATTAAAAATATAATATTTTATTAAGGCCAATTAGTGTGTATTGCACTCTTTTCAATATAGCATATGAAACTGGCTGTACGCCGCGGTTCTACCTGTATTTTAAGGGCTAAGATAAGTATCTCTACAAAGATATTGACTATTTGTTAAAATCAAGGAGGTTCCATCCATCCATCCTCCATACATTGTTAAAATTACTTCATAACTCAGTTACTTGAAGTAATACCCAACTTACACACATACAAATAAGATCGAAATCAGGCACTAGGTGTAAAAATACTAAACTAGTAGCCTCAAAATTCTAGTCAACCTATAAGACATGGACATATTTTTTCTTCCAGCAATACAATTGCGAGAGACATCCCGCCTGCCACCATGAGCAAGGAGGCCTGCGCCCACGCCGCGGCAGAAATCGACCATGGCAGAAAAATATATAAAATTCTCGTATATCAGTTTTTGTTGCCATATCCGGTATTATGATGTTGGAAAGACTGTTTAATCGTTTGGCAGTGGCAAAAGGAAGTTATCGATCTTAAGAATCTAATATTATAATCAAATATAATAAAATTCTTTACCTAATAGTTATTTAACCAATTTCTGTATAAAAACCAAGTGTAAAGTTTACTGTATTTCCTTTTTTATTCAAAAGGCCCCAAATTTTTTTTCCACATTATGCTCATTAAAGAATTTAAACTAAACAAAACTCGGTCGAAAATCTGATAACGATTTCTTACATAAAATGTATCACAAAATTTGTACTTCTACTTTAAACGACTATATAAAAGACAGTAAAAAAGGTATTCGTACTTTGATTTCTTGACACTCATAGGCCACAGCACTAATGATGCAAAATACAATGAGATAATAAATTTGGAGTAAATAATATACAGTCTATAACTCTATACTATGAGAATACATTACAATTTTCTAAATAAGGAAATTGTTTTCCCCGTATTAGCTAAAACATTGTCAAATAATATTTATCAAAAGAAAAAAAATTATTTAAGTCAATAATTACAATTGTAATAGTTTAAACTAATTAAAACTCAAAATATGCAATATTTAGAAAATTGCGATATGGATATTTGTATATTGTTGATTTATAAAATTATATTTTTATAAAATCAACCTAACATTTTATATTTGTTTCACTCTGAACATCATACAATAAGTAAGCTTAAATCACAAAGAATGAATTCGCGAAATATAATTAAAGATTAAACGAACTTAAGTGATGTTCGGTCATAATTATATGAGCGAATCAATTCTTTGTGATTTATCCAAACCCACCCTATATAAAAACAGTTACTAGTTAACCTACCCACGTTACAAATATAAAATGCGCATCGCAGGTAAGTTTTTTGCTCTAAACGAAATGACCTGATATCTGAAGCGCAGTCGAAACCGATGACACTGACATTATTTTTTTTAAATGTATCTCTGAAATACGTGCAAGGGCTAGACATGGAAATGCCACTATACAATAAGTAAGTTTAAATCACAAAGAATGAATTCGCTCATATAATTATGATTCACATCAGGTAAGTTCGTTTGATCTTCAATTATATCGGAAAAAAATTGTGATGCATATTAAGTAAACTGATGCAATAGAATAATGTATCGTAGTATGTATGAAAGTACTTGTGTGTTATTAAATGAAATATATCTGGCCAAGACTTGCAAAAATAACACGCAACAGACTCAAAGATAATAATACAGGGTGGTTTTATCATATACATATTATACAATGTACGTTACACTCTCTAACGTGCAGAGTAATGCAATAATAAAAAATTGATGACACAAATAATTTGATCGTCCTTTTGTCAGCACTGTGCAATTGTACCACGCGGCCCATTTTAAAATTTGTTGTATGCGATCTTGTGAATCCTCGCACCTTCACTGGCAGCGTACACGACGTGTTTTAAAAGAACGAGGCTCTCAAGAAATACAGCTCGTGCGGTGCTGACTTAAAGTGATAGCATTTATACTTACGCGCCGCACACACCAGACGCGCAGTACCTTAGAATTTGTTGTATAACACACTTAGGCGCCGCAATGAATGTACGAGGCTTTCAGGAAATGTGGCGCGTACTGTGCTGATATGTGCAATCACTTTAGAGTGTCAAAGATCGATCAAGTATCTCTCGCGATGTTAATTTGTTTGAAATTGCCATCGGGGGTAATCATTTAGAGCGACTCGACACGATTGATACTTTTAAACGTCATTGAACTCTGCACGTATAGAGATTGACATACAGGCGATACCATCGAGCGTATACCCATTAGAGAGATAATGTCATATAATTTATGGAAACGAATTCCATTCTGCTGGCTTCCAAAATGCTGGCTGCAACGATTTTTTTAAAGATTTTTTACTGAAATTCATATATTTAGTATGATTCGTTAAAGATACAATATTAATAACGCTGTTAAGTAGGCTACTGTAAAAAACCTAAACGTAATTTCAGCACGAGCGTTAATAATATAAATGAATAAAATTATTTAATATACACTTTCTTGTTTTTATATATACTGGCGATGATTGTTGATCGTTTTTCGGCACGACCGTCGTGCAAGCATCCAAACAATCTTTATACTTTATACTTTGTCAACTCACCGATAGATACTCATAGACAAATATACCCTCACACAATCGTGCTCGTCTGTCATCGCCTGTAATCGACGACTATGAAGAGGAACCTTTCGGTATAAAAATCAAGCTCGGAATTTTGTCAAATATTAATAAGACTGATATTTCACCTCTATTATGGGTATATACTCGAATGTCGATATAGTCACATATTATACAACAGTAATTACTTATTATATACGCTACAAACATAATATTAAATACTAGTGTACAATAAAAATACTTTGAATCTATTGTAAAGATGGTATATCGAATTGGATGCTGATTGAAAACCTACTTAGGATAGAAAAGTAGCTAATAGAAACAACCTTCTTCCATATAATGGAAGTAATGAAAAGTATATAGGGAATAGTATTTTATATGGACTTTACCGTGCTCGTGCGGTGTGGCGACTCGACTGGGGAAACTAAACTAGTTATTTAGATAAGCTATATTCTGTACACTGGTTACCGATAAGTAGACGTTATTACAACGATTATGAATTTAAAAAGGCAATACTTGTACACACTAAGGGCATTATTCTTTTAATCAACCGAGGAACGAAAAAATACTGTTCTGAAAAAATCATGTTTATTAAATTATTTTGTAATATTGATATTCGATAGTGCTGCTGTCAAATAAAATGGCCGATTTATATTGAGTCAGCAACTGACGTCAGGCGACTGCGATGTCAGTGACTGCCATCGTGTAAATTGGCTTGAAGTCAGTCAAGTCTCGACTACTGACTGTGTAAATAGCGTTGGTCAGTTTTCGACACCAGTACTGGCGTCAGTTACTGACTTAATGTCAATCGGCTGTAACTAAGTATAACCTGCGCAACTTAACTACGCACATGACCTTGACAAAGTAATTTAGGAAAAATGTAAAAAAGCAACAAAATATTTAAAAACACCAACAGAGATCTAGCCAATTGTTACCGATACAAGAATCGATATTTTAGCTATTTTTCCGTAGATGTTTTTGGACATTTTGTTATTGTTTTTTACATTTTTCCAATATGACTTTGTCAAAGTCACGTGCCTAGTTAACTCGCACAGGTAATATTTAATCTCCCGCCTTTTTTTTCATACGTCTAAATAAAGACTAAAATACTAAAAGTAGCACTGGAACCAGAAATTGGGCTTCAGAACGCATTTTTTCGTCCGTCAATTCGTAGTATCAGGAAAATTTGTTGATAGATCTCCGTTATTTCGTCTAGGCATGTCAAGTTTACACTAGTCCATGATCCGTCCCTAGTCTTTACTTTACCAAATTACGTAGATCTTCCGGTCTATGAAATATTTCTCTGATACTATCCACTTTCTGCGGTTTCTGTACACAGATTTGATTTTATCTCCACTTACCGCTGTCGAACTCCTCGTTAGTGTTCATGGCGGCCATCTTGGTGTTGGTGATGTCCTTAAACGAGGCCAGGAACAACACCACCTCTCGTTTCTCATTTTTAATTGGCACAATGTCGAGCAAACACCAGAAAGGAGAGCCTGGAAAAAAACGACAGTTTTGAATTTTCACTTTTAGCTTTTATATTCAGAATGTACATGATAGGCAGTGGCGAAACTACAGGTCATCCGGCAAAATGCCGTGGGCCCCGAGCCGGAAGGGGCCGCCAATCAGAGAATCTCGGCTCTCAACATTCATTATTTATCATACACTAGCTGACCCGGCGAACTTCGTACCGCCTTAGCGTAGAAATGATGCACTACTTAAATTGTGTACCTGAGCTATCT
>JAOTAV010037326.1:0-18681 GCA_026546445.1 Cyclargus thomasi
ATGTGTATTAAATATGTGTATCATATAATAAAAATCTTAAATATGTGTATAGTATAAAAGTATTAAATATATTTCCGATATCTGGTACCTGTAACACAAGTCCCTCGGGTACTTAAAACGGGATCAGACTGACGTGGTGTAAAGTGTCCAAAGATATATATTATTACAAAAACAATATCTCTAAAATCACCGTCTACGCTACAAAAAGTCACCGTGCCCTTAAATATTTGATCATATTTTGTTATTCACAGTGACAGGTCCTTACACAAAATCAAAGTACGCCAGTCGCATAAACATACACAACTTGTAGACATCAAATAGTTTAACATTAACATCCCTTGTGTGTTTACGCGAGACGTCCCCTTATAAAATTTAATATGTTCCTTTATCCGTCAGGGTATGTTCCCAGTTGTGGATAAAAAAAACTAATATATTGTACTTATATTATTTTTTGCTTATTTTATTGGTATTTTTTTTTTATTATGACACAGAAAAGTCAAGTTTTTGTATAATTGCGATAAAAAGTTTTTTAATATCTATATTATAAGAGAATAAACAAGTCTCTTTTACTGTTAGGGTCGATTTTGGTAAAAAATTCGTGCAAATTCAGGAACACGGGAAGGAACCTACCTAATATTATTATTTAAAGCTTTTGTTTTTCTGATTCAACCTGTTAAATCTTTGGGACTTCATTCATTGTACAGGAAAAACTAAGACTAGAAATAATAAGATTCATCGCGAACCTGTTAAATCTTTGGGACTTCATTCATTGTACAGGAAAAACTAAGACTAGAAATAATAAGATTATCGACCACTTTTGTGTCTGGAAACTTAAACTTTATTTTAAATGGACATTGGTATTTGGTAGGTACAGTACACGACAAATTGTAATGCCTATATTTCATAACTAGAGTTTGAACACTTCTGTGGAACTTCTTGTTAATACATATTGTTTTTTTTTTTTGTTATGCTTTGTTTTATTAGTTTTGTCAACGACTGGTTAATTCTCTGTACATACACGTTTAGGATAAAAGCGGTCATCAGCCACGTTCGACGGACATAAATGGTATAAAAGCATATTTATTGGTAATTTTTATGACGGCATATTGTTTGTCTTATATTTTATGGTGATGTGCTTTTCAATCGTTTTTATAGTTTGACGGATCATGGATTTATAGAACGTTTCGTTTAAAGCCTAAAGTTATATTAAGTTGTTAAAATATTACTATAAACAAGGTTATAGTCAAATATTGCTAAGCCTTGGATATTTTATAAATATCTTTTATTAGGTAGCACATAGATATTTTATTCGCGATTGTAGAAAAATTTAAGAAGTTACTCATTTTGGGAAGTCGTTAATTCATTTAAAAATAATATCATATGCCTTAATTAACATTAAATCTATATTTTCAGGAAGCATCTTCCTCCTATCTCTGATCTCATCTGAAACAAATAACCGACGTAAGCGCATTCTCGCAAAACATTACCGAAATCAAAATTTACCGCGGAAATTCAATTCTAAAGTGGGTTTTTATTTTAATATTTTATTTGAGTTTCCCCTAACGATCCTTCAGCTGCAAGACGGCGAGACGGCGTCAAGTATGTTCCCAGTTAGCGGTTACAGCTTAACTTTAACCAACTCAGTTTAAATATTTCCTACGTTCCCGAAGAGCAGTTGAGGAATGCTGTTACTGAAAGGTGATGTTACTGCAACGGCTGACTTCACAATCGACCACGATTGTGAAGTCGTTGATATCACTTCGTGTAAAAAGTCTTGGTTTTTTTTAATTACCACCAGGTATCTTACTTAATCACGCTTAATGGTTGCCTAACGTGGAGCAAGGTCTGAAGGCTTGTAACACCAACTTTTCCGAAGTCTCATCGTTATGAAGTGTTAAAAAAATATAAATAACAGCTATAAACCTTTATTCAATAATTGAAGTAAGATATATGTTGTTATTATTATTTTTTATATGATATTTAGGGGGCAAGCGTCGCCAAGAGTCGGAAGTGCATTGCCGGTCTTTATGAGGGAATTGGGAATGGGAATAGGTGGATTAGGGAAGTTGGGCCACCGGTAAACTCACTCACTGAACGAAATACAGCACAACGCCGTTTCACGCCAGTTTTCTGTGTTATAGCTTACTTCTTACCGCATCGCAAACTATTTACTCTTTTAACGCTCATCTCCTATTATTCCATAAATTTCAGTTTCGGCATCACGCATAGCCATAAGTTACATTTCTAAAAAAATATGCATTCATTTTTTATATATTTACGTTGTTTTTGTTTCAACTCACGCCGTCACTTTATTAATATCATTCGATACAGCCCATCTCGTAAATATAACGTACCTAACGTTTAAGGCCAATTCTTACCAATAAACTACTGCGTGGGCAGAAAAATCGACCAGCTAAATGTGACCCCGGGGCCTCCAATCGTTCTATCTCCGGAGCCCTAATAAGTCATCATAAGCTGGTCGAGGTCAGGCAATTGCAATACAAATAAATGTGGGAGATATGATTAAATCAAATACGATTTAGACACGGCGTTACATTTGATTGTTATTATGGTGTTTTCGGGGTTAATACCCTTTCTTAATTGTGGTAACATGACTTTTGTTAAATTAAATTTCTAGTATAGGTAACATTTGTAGTGTTCGTGAATTCTTTCACGCTTTATGCAAACCGCTGCATAGATTTGTTGAAATTTTGTATGGAAACATTTTAAGTTACGAGAAAGAACATAGGATTGTTACATCCCACAAAATCATACCTAGAATTTCACACCATAAACCAATTGCAGTACAATAAAGTTGACATCAAGTAGTTTTTAGTAATTCACGATTTAGACGACGAAAAATATTTGCTCAACTTGATTTACCTCCCATTCAAGCGTCTTTTAACACAACACGCAAAAATGTTCCAATAGCCAATCCTCTCGAACCAAATACAATAAATTAAGGCTCAATACGCCACATAATCAATTTACTGAAGATTGCACCAATTATCGAAGCATCGGAAACCAAAGCTTTGAACCTTTTTTTCCTGAATTTTCCAGACTGCCAGAAGTGGTCGAAAGCGGGGAGTTTGCCTTGATGTGCCTTATACCGTGACGTGTGTCTGGGGGCAAAGTGATGTAAGTAGAAAATTGCAATTTATTATTTTTATTATTTTTTTTCATTAAGATATCAATGCGATTTGTATACTTACGTAAACCGTGATGTAAACCATCTTACCATATCTTATTTACGATCTACTTTACTGTTTTGAATTTGAAAAAATGGCATTCAGAATATATTATTTTAAGAGTGAAAACATCTTTATAAGGTCAAAAACTATATATTTTATTATAGTTTATTAGGTTATCTATTTGATATCGCTCACCTCGATATAGGATCATTTGATTTTATGTAACACGATTGATATGTATGAGAAGATATATAAGCACGTTATGTATGTTTTATTCTAATAACACACGATTTAGGGTAAATTACATCATCATTAGTAATCATGATGAAGACTTACTGTCTTTTATTTATTCTTAATAGATCTATAAGTTTCGTCAATGGAGTTGGTTGAGTTATTTACAAACGATGTACCTCATATTTTATCAGTTTGTGTCAGTGTACATTTTTTTACCGTGCTGGTATGTTTATCTGACTAAAAGTTTGTCCTTATTCTTTTTAATGAGTAATATGTAAATCACAATCCTATCTGACATTATTAAATTTACCTTATTTTAAATTATTAGAAAAATCAAAAGCAGCAAAAATACATATTTGTTACTTATGCTTTTTCAACTCGACCAAACAATCGAGTTTTTAGATCCTAAAATAGTTTTTACACCCTTGAGTTAAGGCTTGTGAGAAATGCCAATACAAAAATGTTATAGCGCTACGGTATGCGACGGCGTCGGACCAATGCTCGAAAGGCGCTCGGCCTATGCGTCACAATGCGATAATTGTAGGAAAAACCGGCTAAAATATTATACAATTATATTTCGATGTTAACGATTGACAGTCGAACTGAGAAATAAAAAGTTTGATAGTTACTGCACTTCGGATGCTTGAGATAGTTCGAGTTGTGAACATTTTTGAACGGAATCGCAATATATTTTTGTCTTGATGGGCAGATTATCGTTTGTTTATTACCGTTTTTATAATCGGCAAGTTGAATTGAAGTAAGACTTTTAAATTATTAAAAAAAAATAAGTACTGGAGCCGCTGCGTATTTTGCTAATTACTATAAAGGCAATAACAATATTTTTGTAGGAAGAGTTACTGTTATTCAGAAAGGCTCTCATAAAAGTGATACTTGAAATCGATACTTATATCTATTATAAATGAGAAAGTAACTCTGTCTGTCTGTTTGTTACGCTTTCACACCTATATCACTGGACCGATTTCAATGGAATTTGGTATGGAGATAATTTTAGTCCCGGGAAAGTCATAGGATACTTTTCATTGCAAATTGAACAAAAAGAATTTAGGTTTAAACAAATTTTGGCGCAACGTAGCTACGGGCTCATCTAGTAACTGACATTTTGAACATTTTCTTGCCTGAGAACTTTATGAGACAAATAATTCAATTAGTTTTTAATCATTGGGATCGTAATCATTCTGCAGGATGTATTATGGGAGAAATTGAAAGAGAGCCAGTTGACGGACCTACGTCATTTGGTCGGAATACGTCAATCTCATGTAAGTCTGTCGTCTGAGTTTGACATAACTCGATCAAATAACTTAGATTCACAATCTGTATCTGTTTCAACTTCTATGATTTTACATAGATTTAAAATCAATATAGACCTTTCGTGTACCGTCTATTTTTGTCGCTTTTAGCTATACTTCTAGATAAGGAGCATCATTTAAAATGTATTAAAGTCGGGAACGGGGTTTATCTGTACTTGTGCCGTGTAACGACGCCCACCGGCCGCATAACACGACTCCGTTTTTACAATAAACAACACTATCTGATACCAAAAAAAATCGATTTTCAAACATAAAATCGATATTGAGATAGTGTTCGATAGGCGTCGTATGCATCTTTACTTAAAATCTACATAGTAATGTGACTTCGTACGCGTCATCATGCGATTATTAAAGCGAAGAAATATTTATATATATAATTCTTCTGTGAGATATCACCGAACTTCTGGACCAGCAACTGGACCGATTTTTATGAAATTTTTTGTGTATGTTCAAGGGGATCTGAGAATAGTTTACATTCACAAAATAACTCGGCAGGACAACGTCTGCGGGGTCAACTAGTTTTTTTTATATATTTCGTACTGATATAGCTCTCTATAAGTCGAAAAGTAAGTAAAGTAAGAAATTCAAAGATTATTAAATGCGAACTAGTAGTTCTTAGCATAATTAGTACCATCTATCAACTTCTTTGATAGTATTAAATACTGACGTCAAAAGATACTATCCCTAGTCGCTACTACGTGTCGCATTAATCGCTTGTAACACTGATTTTTTAAAAATACCAACAAGCACATACTGATTATCAATTCACCATTCTTTCATTTCTTCTCAAACAAGACGTATAATATGACTCTATAATAATAATATTTCTGTTGCTATAACATTGTTGTTATCTACAATAGTTACTTGGTGCTTGTTAATAAATATGTTACGTAGACAATAACTAGATGAAAATACTTATGAAAGTTCTAGACTATAGCGTTAACCCTTCAATAGCGGTAGGGGTAACAAAGGGGTCAATGGTGCTTTGATTGAACCTGCAAGAGCCTTGGGTCTTGGTCCACTCGACCCCCTAGATGTTTACCTCTGTAAGAGCATCGATATTCGATGCAGCTTTGGCTTTACCCTCCATCAGCATATCAAATATGCATGAAAACTATGAAAGGAGTCCGTGTGACGTCCTTTTCTAGAAAGCAAAGATACTTTATCATGATACGTTCTAGATTTCTCTAATTGGATATAATTATTGCATTTAATTCAGCGTAAGAAGGTACAATATGCAAAAAAAAAACTATTAAGCGCATATTTATGTAATACAACATAATATATACAGTAAAAGTATTGTAACATTATTCTGAAGCACACTCTCTACCACACTCTATCCTTAAATGATACGACTGCTGCTGTAGAATATTAAAAATAAAGAACTTTTTAATGCCCATCAAAAAGTGTTGACTGTTTATATTTAAATCACAATCAGAAATAAAATTCCTAAGGCAAAGCTCTATTTTAGTGAGTCTATGCAGGATGTATTAAATCTTGGATTAAAATTTTAATGACAAATTTTGTATGCATTGACAGATCTCTGAATATGGGGTGTTTTAAAATATTTATACCACCGAGGGGTTAACACTACAAAGGCCGTTTTAAAAAAGTCCGATCGATTTGAATCATAATAGTGTTGGGAATTTATTCCATCGTAAAACGCGAGTGTTACCAGGTTGTTTGTGACAAAGGTTTTTTATCGCGCCAACAGCGCCCGTAAATTCTGATTCGACTGTCAAACTCCAATAATACTAGTATTAAACATAAATAAGGGTATTTTTAAATATACTATAAGTTTTTAAAAGTTCTTTTGAATATTGTATTTACACGTTGATATTTATGCAGGTACGTTTATACGATTAAATTCTGAAGAATGAAATAGATTTATCACTTTTTATATTAAATACATCTTGCATTTCCCTAACTAGATTTCTACTTGGTTTATTAAAGACGAACTGATTTAAGTAAACTGTATTATTAATATTGCTAAAGAGTACTCTCATTCTAATTTAGAATGAAGGAATATACAAAGATTATAATATATTCCTTTATACTAAAAATAAACAAAAAAAAACAAACTAAGCAGGTTCTAAAATAAATATTTCAATAAACGTAATTTATAGATACATGGCATATTTACTACCCGCTGTGAAAACTTAATTTGCCATAATCATATTTTGGCAAATTATTAAATTTATTGCTAATTGAAATAACTTCAACTCAACCGACTATTATTAAAAATACATAATATTAATAATAGTCGGTCGAATCGGAATTGTTATTAATATTCCGTATTATTTGATTAACTAGCAATTAATGTCCATATTGAAATACCGCGTTATGAAACGTAATGAACTGTAAAAATTTGCCGTGGGAGAGCCATGCCGGCAACGCACTTGCGACTCTTCGGATGTCATGAGTGTCTATGGGCGACGGCAATGGCTTTCGATCAGCTTACTCGTCTGCTCGTTTGCCCCCTCAATATCATAATATAAAATAAATATTATGATTTAAATCAAAATAAGTACAATCTTGTCCAATGTCCACTTTTGACTAAGAGTAACGACCTCTAAAATAAATAGTTCTTTACTATTCCTATACACAATAATAAGTATTCAACAGCCATCAGCTTATATTATATAAACATAATATCTACTAAAATAAGAGTTTGTAAAATTCATTTCGATATTTAATTAAAGTACTTTTCCCCGTCCCTCCCCCATATTTAGGCATTATAATCTAATCTGACATAATTTATAAAAATATGTCAATTCGTTTTTTTGATCTATCTATATATGAAAGCGAAAGTTTTATCACTTATTTAGAAATATAAAAAACCATATGTGCTATGGATTTAAAATCTGTATGTGGTTTCTTATAAGGACGGAGGTGCTCGCTATAACGAGATTTTGGTAAATTCAATTCCTACGGATCGTTTTTAGGGGTTAAAAATTTTAATGATAATAATTCTTAACACGAGCGAAGCTGCAGGCAAATGCTAGCTATCCACAATATTATTTTCCTACTACTACACTACACAAAAATAAAGTTTTTAATATTTACAAAGCTAGGGCTGGCACAAATTCACAGAACACTAACACAGCAAAATACTCATTAAAACGAAACAAACATAATCTAATATTAATCAAATAATAATTACCAGGTCCATTGTGCCTCGTAAATTGATTCAATTACACAACAAACGCTATGCCTCTTGTTGACTTTAAGAAATTACTATAATCCTTTTCAGCACCCTACTTTGTTACGAATTGGGAACCTACACCCTCGAGTTCTGATTAAATTTGTTAGAGCTAAGGACTAAGACCCATGTCGTATTGGCTTGCGCGACTTTTTTTCCGATCGTGATAACTTCGCTGTGCGTTACGTAAAATTAAAGTACAAATTTATTTATTTTAGTGTGTGTTAATAGCTATTACAGGTTTGAGGAACAGTACCATCGAAAAAATGGATTTATAGACCTAGTACGGATACGGCACTTGATCGGGCTATGTATGTATGCAACTCAATACTAGATATATTAGATCGATTTGTTGACTGCGTTTAACCAAATTACGTAGGTTCTATCCTATAAATCAACTTCTGTGATAGTACGTCTTAATGACATGATAAAAAAATTATAAAGACGTAACTCTACATAAACAGCCGTATTTATAAACATTTGTTGAATTTAAGCAACACTTTAAAGAATATTTAACATAATATATTCATAAATGGTGTTTAGAGTAAATCATCAACTTAAAATACCTAGCTGTTAATTTTTTATTAATAAGGCTGAAAAACTTTATAAGACAACCACCGCCAATTTAATTTGCTCGGTTACTATTCCTCACTAAATAAAAATCGGTAGCTACGATGCCACAGACAGACTGAAATACATACACACACACTTTAAAGATATGACACGTTTTTTGTCGGGCCTTTAAAAAATAGTTTAGTCGCTCAGCTGACAGACGGCAAAACATCTTGTCGCGGCCAATATGGGGTCAGCCCAAGACAACCTTAAAACAAAAGTCCCGTGAGGCCTTCCTGCTTCAAGATCAATTAGGATCACTAAATCCATTCATAGTTAATCAACTCTAAGGAAATTCGGAAAGCATCCTTGTCCTCGGGGAGTTTGAATATTTCAACAATATTTTTTAGAATTTTCTCTATCTCGATGAAGTAGGCTAAAAATATATATGTATATAATATTGTTATAACTAAGTATATAATATAGTCCAGCTACTATGAGTTTAACCTAGAAAAAAACTTTCGAAATTCAAAAATTCTGTAGATGGTATCACACAATTGTAGTAGCGAAAAAGATTTTGATCATTTATCAGATCATGAGATATAAGGACGAGTATTTCAATAATATTTTTTGCAGAAAGTAAAGTGGTCTTCTTATTGAGATTTATAGGACAAAGTGTTGTTTGTCTGACAGTATTAATAAAGAGGAGAGTCTATTTCTTATGTTTGTTACTAATAAACACGAAAGGTAGCCAAATGCCTTATCTTTTGTTTCTTACAGAAAATATATTTTTTGTATGTTCGAATACTTCTTTGTCGTTAATAGACTAATTTAAAAAAAAACATTTTTCATCATATAGCAGCTACTTCCAAGTATGTCCCACAAAAATGTTATTAACCAACAACCTTATCGAAAAAGCATTAAATATAATCACCTAACGATGCTAATTATCTTCAAATCTTCATAGTGAAACATAACATTATATTAGGTACATTAATTATAAGCAACGATATAATATTAATGATATGCCTGGACACGCTCCACCGTAAACTTGGATAGATAACACTCGTCTTATTAACATAAAGGTCCTCATTTAAATCTTTACTGCGAGTAAAATGATTTTTCATTTGGCATTAACGCTTTAATGATGATAAAAAAAGTCCTTCGGTAAACCG
The DNA here is from genome assembly GCA_026546445.1 of Cyclargus thomasi. NCBI lineage: Eukaryota > Metazoa > Arthropoda > Insecta > Lepidoptera > Lycaenidae > Cyclargus > Cyclargus thomasi. Next base: position 9,683 of record JAOTAV010037326.1, read on the forward strand.
TGACACCTTTTTATTCGAATATTAAGGGCATTTTAAAATTCGATTTTAGATTTTAAAAATTTTAGACATTGTGAATTTTTATTATTAGTATTATTTTTGAGTAATGCATTCCTTGCTCAGGGGCAATTAAATCCCGGATCATTGAAAGGCACGCGTGGGGCCCCGAGCCGAAGCCAGTACGCAGAGGCACCGTTACACAATTTTAATCTAAATGTAATGTCTAGCCGGCGACTCTCCCTACCCGCACTATGAGAGTACAACCAAGGAGAGCCAGCGACTAGTGTTGCACTATTGAATGAAATGGAAAAATTATTATTATTATTATCACACTCACTAGCAGATAAAAAGCTAATTTGAATGTGTCGAACGATTTAAAGTTTGTCCAGTCTGCTTTTTAGTGAATTCACTGTATGTGCCATTATCACATTGTAAGGGTAGCTTATTCCACTCAGGTAGTATCTGATATTTCTCACCCAACAGATATCACTCAGGTGATATCTGTTGGGTGAGAAGTATTCTAAGAAATTGCTATTATCAGCGGCCCTAGCATAGTGACCTAGAAAGTGTTTCTTCCTATAGCAAGTGACGGATGCACAAAGGAAATCTGTCAGTTTATCTAAACTCTCGTATGTCTACTGACGCTATGCTATCCCTGCTGGTAATTTCTATTGTTGCAATGGGTTGCTCCGAAGATGATAATTTTCATTTAGATCGAACAAATTCTCTATTCCATTAACATTGTAATAACCAGTCAGTATTTTGAATGTTTCTACAGTTATTGTTTATATTATAGAATTCATAGATGTTTTCCGATACGCGTTTTCTTCAAAGTCTATGTCTTCAAGAAATCTTTCCTTCACCGGGAGGAAAGATTTCTTGAAGGCATAGTGCGATGACGGATAGGTATATAAATTAGGGCTATCTCTGAGTGTATTGGATAGTATTGGATAGGTTATCCACAAGTTTTGACAGATTTTTCATATTTCTTTCTATTATATTTCTTAGATAATAATTTATGGATGACCTAAAGTCAAAGTCACATAAGTTACTTCTGTTTTAGTATGAGTCATAAATTCCAACCCCGAGTTTACTCATCACAAGACATTAAAGTATCAAAAAACCATAATCACCAATATTTTGACACGTTTTTATAAAGTTTCAGCCTTGATGGCCCCGGGTAATGATCGCGCATCGGATTTCGCGTCACGTCGTGTTGATTGTGCTCTGGCCGTCCAGACCATCCGGCAATTTGGGGGACGATCCGGCTCTTGGGCGATCCGGTTTTCATGGCCGTCCGGCGAACCTCCAATTACCGGTGACACTGCGATACCCTCGTCAAAGATTATGAGACAGCCCCACAATGAAAACATTTTGTTTAATGCCTTCAGCGATATATCAATATCGGTATTCGAGCAGTCATCGTTACCAATCAAAAGTTCTAGACTAAATGCGTTTCATTTGACCTGCGCTCTTTGTTGGATGTTTAGTCTGTTATAGTTTTAAAATGAAGAATATTTCTTGTTATTTATTAGTTGTTGAAACAAATTACATATAGTTATAAGTACGAGTATTTTGTTATATTATTCAAAAATAATAATATCTCGTACTTCCTACTTGCTAGTGTGCAGCGTCACGCTACACCCACGTCAGTCTGATCCCGTGGCAAGTACCCGAGAAACTTGTGTTACGGGCACCAGACAAGGGAAATTTATCAAGATTTTTACAATATAATGCACTTGTTTAATATTCATTCAAGACCCTTTATAAAATTCGTTTGTTGCCGTCCCCCATCCGTCCCCGTTTTCTTAAGCAAAGCTTTCTATTTTACCAAAATTGAGTGAAATAGAAAACAAAAGTTTCTATTTCACACAAATCTCTTCAGTTCTTTGAAGCGGCAACAAGAAGTCTGTTTGCTTTACAATAAAAAATTATAGTTTGTTTTCATATGAGCCTGTATTGATCCACTGCTGGGCAAAAGCCACCTCGTACATCCACTGTACTTGCTAGTCAGAGCTGGCGCAGAACACCACCTCTGGCCAGCCTGGCTGGTATGCCATTATTTGTTAATAAAGATAAGTATGCAGACATTTGTTCAGTATCGCACCCAATCCCTTTATCTTGTGGTTTTGTTTTCCCCGAGATTTGTATCGAGTGTCTGCTCTATTGTGATCACCCCACTTATCAGGACTAATACCCGGGCCAATCTGCCGCTTATCTCTAATGGCCTCAGTATTAATGCCGCCTTAATTCGATACTCCATTGTTTAATTGTTCCAGAAAAATTTATTGCTGAGGTCATTTTAAGCAAATATTTTGGCGTAACCAATAAATTGGATGGAAACACTTGACATTGTTTTAATGTAATGTTATCATTAAACACAACTAGCCTGTGACTTTGTCCACGTGATAAAAAAGATGAGAGTTATTATTTTCTTTATCAAAATTAAATACTTATTACACTTTTCCCCCTTTTTCCTGCTTTTCCCTTGAATTTTTTTTTTGTAAGCCTCACGGAGCCCAAGACCTTTCCAGCGAATGCAAAACTGTGGAAATCGGTTCGTGAGTTCTGTGGTTATAGCGTAAGGAAGGGACTTCTTTTATATAATAATATACTTACAGATAGTAAAACAAAGTTGCTATCTAAAATTTAGTGACTAAATGACTGACTGACTGATAGACATATTGATTAGAATAGCACAGCCCAAACCACGGAACGGAAAGGAATGCTATGATGTTGATATCCTATCCGTTTAGAAAGTATTTAGATGAATTCTACTTCAAGGGATGTTTTTTTTTTTGTGGAAATATTTTTTAACGCAAGTGAAGCCGCGGGCGGAACCAGGTTCTTTAATTAAAATTCCCTGTCCACTGCACAGATGTCCGTTATATAGAGTTTGATATTTTTGAGTGCAGTTTCACCTAGATTTTTTTTCCTGACAAAACTTTTTTTCTTCGTTTTTTTTAAATAATAAAAAATGTCATAGCTGATCATTATTATAGACTACGCAATAAACATGCAAATCAATACGCACCTAAACTAATATCGCTCTGTACCAAACCAAATCCGTCCGGTAAACCAGATCGATCGTTGATCATAATAAGCAGCTGACCGCATTTACATTTTCGGTTCGTAAGGCTTATATATGTATAATGACCTATGGGCAGGAGGGTAATTTTAACATCTCATAAGTTTGTTAAAAACGTTAAGCACAATACTCAAAAATATATATTATAGAATGATTTTAATTTTTTAACTTCTACCGAGGAATTTTTCCCCAGAGCTTATAGTTCAACAGAAAAAAATTTACCGTCGCGTGCGCCGTGCCTTGCGCATAAACTACGAAACTAGCCTAACTTTTTGTACAATACAATATATGTAACACTATAAACCCTTGCGAGGAATTCTTATTTCCTGTTTTTATTATTTGTTTATGGTAAATTAAATTATCAACTAAACATTACCAAATCCAAACTTAAAATAAAAGTATTAAAAGTATTTGTTTATTAATTATTTTATTGTTAGCGTTGGGAGAAGTTCGAACCTCCGATTGTATGGTTGTTGACGCATGTATTCGCCTTAAACAGATTATATTGATATGGAAACTCACAAAGTAGATTAACTTATGGCTTCAATAAAAACAAAAGATAACTTTATCTAAAGAATTAATATCCCGAACACAACTTGGTATAAGTTTCACAAGTACTCTTCATTAGTTTTGAGCGATTAAAATTCCGCGGATATTTCAGAAGTACTTTGCATATTAAAATCTTTTATAATATTTCGAGGAAAATTTCGTAACTAAAAAGTTGAGATATTTCCTCGCTAATCGAGAACTTGCACTTAATTCTTCTTCCTTCTTAAGAAAAATTTTTGTATGTGTAGTTAAACAGTGTACTTTGTTTCGAGAAATTTTGTCCGTACGTAAAGTAGACGACATAAATTTTTTTGAACTGTTTTAATTTAATGATAATGTAATGTAAAAGATCTATTCCGATTTGTTCATAACTCATAATATTTTAAGGAACTAGTAGTTACAAGCAGCTTTGCCCGTCATGAAATGATTTATCCCTCCCCCCACGGGAGCCTTTATTCTTTATTCAGGGGACAACGATCAAACGGGTTATTTGATGGAAAGCAACTGCCGTCGCCCATGGATACTCTTTACATTCAAGAGTCGCAAGTGCGTTGCCGGCCTTTTATGAGGGAATGGGAATAGTGAAAGGAATAGTGAACGAAACACAGAACAACGCCGTTTCACGCCAGTTTTCTGTGAGATATATTCTGAGTCACCTAATAGCTAATAGCCCTGTGTACGGAACCCTTAGTATGTGAGTCCGACTCGTACTTGTCCGATTTTAGTAACTTTGACTACTCGTCAAACTAACGGTGAAAATATTATAACTCTTATAACTTGTACGTTAGATTGACTAAATATAACCTTCCTCTTTATTTGTTGTCTCTATATGATGTAAAATGAAGACTTTCCATATTGTTTATAAAGACCGCCTTAAGAATAACAATCGAAACTCGTATAATAAAACCTTGAGGGGTGACTCTAAGAGTGATTCATTTAAAATTATATCACGTCCTCAAAAGAGCGAAATAATTTCAGTTGACGGCTGACCGGTAATTTGTAGATCAAAGTACTTTCAATATCAAGGAAAAGTTCTTAGAGTTGAGCAGCCCGACGACTACGAAACATGACAAGTACGACAAATTGTAGCCACGCTTTTATATGTCAGAATACCGAGTAAAGTACATGCACGGGATTGCAGAGGGGGCTTCATCATCTCAGAAGGCAAGCTCATAAAACATGCATGGAAATATCAGTATGCCCTGGGGCATTACTATTTTAATATGCACGTACCTTTACTTTGCAGTTTAACATCAGTCCCCATTTCTTGTAGCCGGTTTGCTCGACCGAAAACAAAAGTTTTCCTTGATATTGAAACTAGTATTTTAATCTACAGTTTCTTGTAGCTGATCTGTGCAAGCCTAAGTAAATGTCTAGAAGCCAGAGCCTTAGTATATTCGCTAGTTTTAATAACGAAGTTATATTATGTCAAATATGTTTATTTTTATATAAGTTATATCACACATTTTAACATTAATAATATTAGTTTGGATTGTTCACTTTGCGTACGTTATATGGTATAACGTACGCAAAATTAACCATCCATATTAATGTTAAAATGTGCTGTCTGTCTGTCTCCTCTCACATACAAATCTCTAAGCCGATTTTGCTGAAATTCGGTATTACACTTTAAGTCCCGGGCAAGGACACAGGATACTGATTATTCCGAAAAATGTTATGGTTTCCGCACGATAAACGAATTTTGGCGCAATGGTATTGCGATTATGTAATCCGTTATAACATTTTATACTAAAAATCCAAAACCGATGCATTTTGTCATTTTCTTGGTAGCCAGTCTGCACCGTCCGCAGTTTTATTTACAGGCCCGTTAAACGCCGGACGAGTCCCTCATTGCCGAGTTTTTTGTTAAACGTTACCATTTTCAAAGGGTTCTTTAGGGACAAGAAAATGGGTGCCCTTTTCGATTACCGGTCTCCGTCTGACCGCTGTGAAAATTGTCCCTTTTTTGCGACTTTAATTATTGTATAACTTTTGCGAAACAACACGGAAAATTTATTTTTTACTTTATTTTTTGCTTCATAATATTTATGAAATTGTGTTTTGTTTTTCTGGAAATATTATGATATAATAAAAGACATATAAGCAGTATATAATGTCTGGTTTACACGTATTAAGTAGATAAGTAGGTAACTAATTTTAACTTAACTTTAAGCTATTAACTGCATGTAAACAGAAAATTTAGTAGCAAGTGACAAGTTGAGTCACTTAAAATTAAGTTAAAATTTAGTTAAATACTTATCTAATTAATATGTGTAAACCAGACATAACATAGTGTAACAAACGTAAGTGATGAAACTATATGTGTCTCTATATTTACTTTGAAAATATTATTTGTCATTTATAAGAATATTATGAAGAAACTAATGTCGCTGGTAAAGTTGCCTAAGTATTTCGAAGCCAAACTCCTGACAAGTAAGTGTAGAAAATGAGTCAAACAAACTATTCAAACCTCGCACAGCAATTAACCCGTTAACTGCATTACTTAGAATTCCCAATTCGCCAATACCACGTGTTAGAACAAATGTTTTTGTGTTGTAACTGTCATAAAATGACGTTGATACAAGTGTTGCTGGCGATGCAGTTTATGGGTTTGTGTTCGAACTTTACACACCTAAGCAAACAATCCGAGCATAGTGCAACGGGTAGAGCGCGTCACACTGAAGAAAAAACGCAGCGATTTACGACAAGCCAGGATCAGATGGCCAAGACACTTTGAAGAAGAACAAGCTGCTTTAAAAAATATATAATTCCACAGCCAAACATATAACCTCCTCGTTTTTGGAAGTCGGTTAAAATCTAGCCTCGCGTGTACCGAGCATTAGACTCAGAAGTATCAAAAAATATTCAACATTATAAAAAGGATTTTATTACTAAGAAAAAAAAAGTTAAAAAAAATTGTTGCTGTATTAAAATCAAGTAGAATTTCAGAATAGCCAGCTGCGACTAAAAATCTTCAGCTCTAGTTCTTACTTCTTTAGCGGGCCACGAAATTTCAGATTTCATAAAAGGATGATAGTCTGGATGTCATTTTCTCTTGGGTGCACGTACCGTGAATACAACCTCAAAGAATAGTAATCTCATTTTAGTTAAAAACTACATGCGATTATCGTCAACGCATTCTGTATGAACCGTTCAGAGTTCAATCAACGTTTGTTTTTATTCTTGGAATAGGACCATAAAGGTCTAGTTTATTGAAAAATTTATTACAACATTTAATTACAAATCTATTATTGGAGTACAGCAATTAATCAATATTTTCATAACATGATTAGAGTTCTGTTGTTCTGTGTAAATAGTTTTATGTAATAAAACTGGACGGTTTAAACGCTACAGAAATAACATTTTGGACTTGCATCCAACTTCATTCCTTATAGTGTGGAAGGCGTAAGAATATCTGTCTGTGACCCCTCTACACCTAACCAGCTGAATCGAATTCGATGGAATTTGTTACTTTGAATCCCGAGGAAGGAGACAATATGCCGTACATTTTACCAGGGTAGGAAGAACCTACCCTGGTAAAATGTACGGTTCCCGCGACGGAGTAATCATAAGTAAGTCGCTCTGTGGTCCAACTTCAACCATAAATAATGTAAACCCATCGTATAGAGGAGCTATAAAATATAATGTATTCCCAATTCAATCAATTAGGCATAAAGGTCTCGTTACCAGGCCATTAAATTTTATGAAAAAAAAATCACATACTTCAACCATAAACAAGAGTATTTTGTGTATGATTACCGTGTCTTGTCAAAATATTGTAGTGTGCGTATTGTCATGTGCGTAACGATTTATTTATTAAAATTTCCAAGATTTAAGCTATTTTGAAATAATATTGATATAACACGCTCCTCCTCCATATCAACTATAAATGGGAAAAATTTCATGCTTTAACATCTACGCGTCTTTCGTAGAAAGGGGTACAAAGTATACACCATAATTATTCATACTTATTAGCTTTGTATTTCTATATTTCCTGGTAATTCAAGGATACTCGTATGTCGCAGCTGTAAAAATTCTGTAAGCCCCGGTAGCGAGGGAAATGCGACTTATTTCACAATTACTTTAAAATATAGCCTCTGTACATTATTCAACGCCTTAAGTTCGACTTCTGACTGCTTTGAATTCTACAGTTGGAAGCTTTTTAGCTTGTTTCAGAAAAGTCTCGCCAATATCTACAATAATTCTACTTTAAAATAAAAAAAATTGTACATTTCGTATATTTTTAAATTTAGTTTATATTAATATCTGGGTTTTTTAATTTTTCATAAATTGTTTCTCAGACATCGAGAATATAAATAAGGATACTTGTATCGACGTAGATATTGTACCTGTAATTTTCTTTGTATGCGCCCAGTAGGACCACTAGTATTTTTTATTAGGTTTTATTTACATGTATATAGTATTCTGGCAATCAGATGCGTAAGCTGTAGTAACTGACAGAATAATTGATGAAAAAAAAATTTAACTCACTTACCTCGCAGGCTTAGCAATTTAAACTCAAGATATATAATAGACTTTTATCGTGATGATGATGAAGGAGGCGTGTTCCGTCGAGGGTCTCCAGTGTGGAAATGAGCGGCAACCTTCAAGGAGGATCTTCCGACCGGGCGAGGTGTTATGCCCGGCCAGGCCGAAGTCGAGACAACGTGATACATATCAGCTGTCGTATATACGAGTACAATGCTGGAAACCAGAAATCTTCGATAACGCGATGCAGGATTATTGCGCTTATTGTTGGTACTGCCATAATAATATATGGAGTCGAAAATATAATAACAAAACATCCTCAACAAAACTATCTCAACAAAAATCAATCTTATATCAACACAATACGGTTGTATATCGCTTGAACATTGTTTCATATTACATGCTATTTTTCGTCCCCCAAAAGATGGTCTCTGGGGTTTGGTTGATCTCCTCATTTACAACACCGCTCACGTATGACCGTTCCTTGTTATATAGGAAGTGTTAAGGCACGCATATTATATACAATATTTATTATTACATAGCTATAGTAGATAACATGTAGACGAAAAAAAGAAATACATCGACAATCGGAAAGTTATGATGCTTTCCACCAATCTATTGTTATGTTCTCAATTTTGTTGTTGTCGGTTTATGAACGCTAACACGTAGATCGGGCGAAAGCACTATGGATTGGTTTTTAACCGTCTTCCAAAAACGAGGAGGTTATTATGTTTGGCTGTGGATATATTTTTTTTTTTTTATTTTTTTTTTTTTTTATGTATGTTCGCGCATAGCTCCGACGTTTGTGAACCGATTTTCAAAATTTTTTCTTTGTTGTTTAGGGTATTGTTCCGAATAGGTCCCATATTCACCATGT
>JAOTAV010037347.1:0-18677 GCA_026546445.1 Cyclargus thomasi
GAGATGACGCCCTTTGGAGGAATTATCCCAACGTGTCTGCCATTCGGAGATTAGGCTATGCAAAGAATCTTCTAAAGACTCAAACAATCTAGCGATTTTTATTTTATCACGAGGCTCCAGCTAGGCATCTGGCTTAAACTTCAGCAAAACCACAGTACAGATATATACGATATATGTACTCTGGCAAAACCATAGAAAAGTTCTATCTCCTGGCACAAGGTACCTTAACTAAACCTAAGATCTGCCCCTATTATTTATATTATTCACTAAATTCACGATGCGGAAACGGACGGAAACTCCTGGCACTAACTGAAGTTTCCGAAATCGGGTACGAATCCGCGCGGAACCGCATCGTCAATCAGGGAATACTCCGCTAGGAGTAATTGTGTTCTGTGATCAGGGGGCAGGTGGCTGCTCAAAACAAATTAAATGCCGGTTTTAGCCTCCACTCGCCCCGGATACTTATTTAGTCTCACCCTAATTTCGACAGAAAAGTCAAAGAAAAGTTCTGTATAGTTTATTTTTAGTTTATATTATGAAGCTAGTGACATTAAAAATTAATGCCCTAGTCCAAAATGCACAGTCTAGTTATCACTGGCGGCAGTGCTGACTCGATTTAAAAAACTATTAGTTATCCAACCAATACTGGCCACCAGTGGATTGGATTTATATCTCTAAATCCCGGGATCCACTAAGCCAGTTTTTCAAGCCAGGATACCAGGATAGTGTCACCAAACAAGCAAGCTTGTATTTTTACTATATTAAAACTAGCTTTATTTCTAAGCTAAAGTAAGTTTGTTGACAAACCAGAGTCAGCAACCCAAAACAGTTTAAAAAAAGGGAACTATTCATGAACATCTTCCTGTCCTGGCTTGAAGAACTAGCCTTGTATATCTTGGGTATTAGGAGTCTATTGTCCGCTTCATGTGAACTTCTTCACCAAAAAAACACAAAACCTTGGGCATTTGTGACATTAATTTCAAAATAATAAAACAAGAAATCAAAAACAATATTTATTAATTACATACAATGCTTTGTTCACTTTTTTATTGTTGTATGAAAGTACAGCCTTAACTTGAGGAATGTGTAAAGAAATATGCAATTCAGTCTTTGCCTGTACATGTACTGGTATTATGTTATTCTTAAGAAAAATAATATAGAATGACAAAACATAGATTATTTTTATTATGTCTGATTGTTTTGAAAATAATTCAAAAAAATAAATATTCACTACAATTTAACACAATACAAAACTAATGATTTTTAATCAAAAATGTACATCACATTCTTCCTTTTAAAATAACATTAATAACATAACCCACCATTTTAGCTTAAATGTAACAAAAATGCTTGATCTACTAACTACACACATTGGCATTTCTCCCTTTCAAAGCTCATCATGTGATGGCTGCCTCTCTTGATATGTCTCATCACAGGCAGCAGGTGTGATCATTTCTATTCTGTATTCGCAGCGGAAAGGTTCTGTGACAGACATCAATTTTGTTTCCATTCCACAGTTTATGTCTACAGTGGTCATTCGATTTGGCCCGTTCCAGCAGGCTATGCCGTTTGTGTATTTCATTACTGAATATTTCTTGCCATCCTCTCCAGCCCATTCACCCCAATTCCCGAGGCCGACCTCCATACCACCATTTTTAGATTTCTGGGTCACCTTCTGGAATAAGCAAAGTTTGTAAATATATTCTTTGTCTTCATACTCTAAGCAATGTCCATCAAGAGTTGCGTATTCTTGCTGAGGACCATAATCTTTTTCCAGGCTTTCCTGGAATGTTCTTATATTTGATTCAATTTCCCTAACTGCCCGCTCTGCATCAGTAAATTGTTTACGAGCTTCAGTCGCTTCATCTATAAGCCTTTGAGTTTCTTCATCATAGGTTTTTGAATTATCTTCATCTTTTTCGAGCTCAATTTCTTCAGCATCCGGTTGCTCCTCATCAACATTCTCTTCCTCAGCACCCATGTCATCAGTTTCTTCATGTTGGAAATGATCTTCTTCTTCCTCATGTTCACTTGCATCCTCTGGTTCAGTCGCTTTAAACATTCCTTGCTCCAACATTATCAAAGGTTTTAGTAGAGGCCATGTCTTTGATAGGAACTCTTCCACTTCCACACTCTCACTCTCCCCTAAGAAATATTGAAGTTCCTCAGAGTCCACCTCTCCATCCTTGTTTTTATCAAATACATTAACAACTTTAACTTCTTCAACACTTAACTTGGCATCCTGGTTCGAGTCATATTTAACAAAAAGGTCTCTGCCTTCTTTTTCAAGTTGCTGTCTTTCTATTTCTGTTTTCCTCTGCCTCTCCTTTTCTTCTGCATCTCTATACACTTGAAGAGCTGCATTTTCTTTACCCTCAAGTTCTGATTTGAGTTTTTCCTTTTCCTCTTTTATCTGAAGTGCTTCCTGCTTATCCTTTTCTAGTTGAGTTAGCTGATCAGCCATTTCACTTCGTTTCTTTTTACCCTTTTCTATCAACTCCATCCTTACAACGCTACCAGCTTTATGCAACTCTGCCAATTGTTGCGCCTTGATTCGGGCTTCCTTTCCTAGCTGCTCACAGATGTTAGGACACGCGTCTGGTACAGTGTACTCATCTGTACCATCACAGCAGTCGCAAACACCGTCGTTGACGCGGGAACTAGGAATGTTCAGAGATTGGTGACCTGCATTTGTGCAATGAAAAACTCCGTTCAGACAAGCAGAGGTGCCCGGTTCGTCGCTGCCGTCGAAACAGTCACAGTAGTCGTCGTTCACGTAGCTAAACGGAATTGTACTGGTTCCATCAAAACAAGTAAAATCTTTTGTCGGCGAATATAATGCTGCTTTCGTTAGAGAAACACCGCGCGGTCTCGGCACATCAGACGAAGCCGAAATCACAAATGTTAGGATGATTAATAGAAAACCTTGGACTTGTTTAATACACGACGAATGAATCATATTGAAAATGCTTGTTATTTAGAGCAAACCAAATAAAATAATAAGCATTTATAAATCAAATTGGTTACACTCGAAAAATGACAGCCAGTTTACAGATACCGATCGCTGACGAGCAAGATTGACAGATTACGAAATGACATCAATTTCAATGACGTCGAAAATCTGGACTTACATTTTGTGGAATCAGAAATGTTGCAATTTTATGAAATATAATGGCTTGTTTTGTAAGAAATACTGGATATTATCCGAAAACGAATATCGAATATTATTAAGTTTAAAGTTTAAATCTCTTATATTTTCACCCCGTATTCATGCGAATCATTGAAATATTAATATTCTATTTGACTCAATGTATGAATGGCCTTTTCACCAATTTATTAAAAAAAATATGTCAATGTGATTGTGTATCTTTATTCTTTAATATATTTTACGTAGGTATCAATTTATTTTTGATTTGCGATCTGACTTGTTTTGATTGGCTATTAAAACGTCAAATGGCACTGTCAAGTGTCAAGTGACAACTATTGCTTCGGAACTTAGTATAAATACTTTATTCTGTGTTCGGAACATACCTTTATTTTAGGGAAAAAGAAATAATATAGAGTATTTATTTTAATTATTTTGTGTAGAGATACGTAGTAAGTGATTAATTAAAACCAATAAGTAAAGTGAATAGTTTCAAGCTAGTATTTTTTATACTTGTGTTAATACGGCAAGATCATAAATCATAATAATGTTAAAAACTAGACACCAAATAAAATTCTTGATTTTGTTTATTAAATTATTTTCAAAATGAGTATTGAAAATCTTATAACTGAAACTAACTTTGCTAAATTAAAAGGCAAAATAGATGATAGACTCGTCGAATCTTTACTAGAACATGGCTTCGAAAGACCAACCCCCATTCAATTTCAAGTTCTTCCGCATATGCTCCTAGGACGTGATGTAATAGGTGCTGCAGAAACGGGAAGTGGAAAGACATTGGCGTTCCTGATTCCAACAATTCAGAACTTGCTTAAATGTTGCATGAAGAGAAAAGATGGTAAATATTTACACATTACTTTAAACATCATCCAGTTTATCCTTTTATTTATAAGCAACATATGTATAGGATATACATGTGTTGCTTATAAATAAAAGGTTATAACTTTATTGAACACATAATGTCATATTTTTTCAGGTATGGGTTGCTTAATAATTTCACCAACAAGGGAGTTGTCTCTTCAAATTTATGAGGTGCTCAAGAAGTTATTGACACACATAGATTTGTCTCATTTATTGCTCGTTGGTGGAGAAAAGAAACTCAAAGAAGTGGCATGCTTAAAGAAAGGTATGTTTATGTAACTAAATGTTTAAATCATATTAAAACGATTATAATCTTGATTAGCTGTCCTGTACTAGTATTGTTAGACATATTTTACTAATTTATTATTAAAATAAAAATATTATACATTGAAACAAAATTATGCTAACATAGTTTAGGAACATGTAGCTCCCTAATGGCAAACAATTTTCAAAATCTGTTTGGTAGCTATGGAGATTATCTGCCTCAAATATACTTACACACAAATGCTCTTTATAATATTAGTATTAAATTAGTAATTTGATTTTAAGGCAACTTCCAAAAGGAGGTATATTTTAGTTCTAAATCAAATGTTTAGGCAACATCTTAGTTTCTAAGGCACTCATTACTTACATATTTTAGGAGTTACAGCCTCCGTGGTCTAGTGATACAGAGTTCGCCTCTTCACCCGGAGATTGTGGGTTCGATTCCCACGTTGAAAACATGTTATTTCCAAGTTTGGTTAGGACAATGCAGGCTGATCACCTGATTTTCTGACTAGTAAGATTATATATGCGTCGGATGTGTATGAAAAAAGTCAGTCCTGCGCCTTATCTCTCACCAGTCGGGTCACAATACTGCATACACACTTGGGCACAATAAAAATCACTCTTGCTTAATACGCCTAGTTTCTATGGAACTGGTGTGGAGCTTCCACACCAGTTAGGTAACTCATTAGGAGTTAATTCTACAAAAATTAGTCTCAAAATTGAGTAACAATTATTGTTATTGTAGTGATTTAAAGAATTTAATTCAAGTACAAAAAGAAAGGTAATCATGGAGTGGTTGAGGGGAGGTCTTTGCAAAAAGGCAAAAAAATAAATGTATTTTTGACATAATTTTAAACTTTCGTTGGTTCATTTTCAGGTGTCAACATAATTGTAGGTACACCTGGAAGGTTGCTTGACCATATAAAAAGTTCCACACTGTTCTGTGGAAATCTAAAACATTTGATATTGGATGAGGCTGATAAATTACTTGAATCGGGATTTGAGAAACATTTAACTGGAATTATTATAAAACTACCAAGTGAGTCACAACACATTCAGATTTAATTTTAGGAATGGTGTAAAGAATTCTTACAAATCCAAAAATTTACAGCAGTGAGTAGGTTGACAGCAATTTATGATGAATTATGGCTATGCTTGATAATATCTGATGTTGGCTTTCAAATAAAAGTATTTTTTGTAATAAAAAGTATTAAGATAAGATATCATATCCATTCACAATAATTTAAAAATTACATTTCCAGTTTTTACAAAAATATGTCTCTTTACTATTGGTTTTCCTACGACATAGGCCTCCTGCAGATCATACTACTGTGTCTTGTCTTTGCAGTCCCTTCTCCAATTCTTCGGAAGGTCATCCTCCCACCTCAGTCAGGTCAGTCTGTCTTGCCTGCTTCCTTTTTCCATCCCTGGGGTACCATTCGGTTAGGTCTTTGGCCCACTTTTTCTTATTGGATCTTATCAGGTGTCCAGTCCAGCGCCATTTAAGGATTTTAGCTTTTTCCATTATATCTGTTACCTTTGTTGCTCTTAGTATGTCAGTCAGTTTCTACTGGTCCTTAAGTTTTACGCCTAACATATTCCATACCATGTTTACTCACTTTTAATTTATGATTGTTCCATTCATTCGTGCCCCAAGTTTTGCATCCATAAGTTAGCACTGGAAGAATGCATGAGTCAAATATTTTTGCCTTTTGTTGTATTGGAATTTTTTCTTTACCTCTTTTAGAGACCAATATCTTGACCAGCTGTTTGATATCCTTCTTTCGATTTCTTTTGACATCAAATTTGTTGGTGATGTTATGTGGCCAAGATAAATATATTCATCAACATATTCAATTGTTTGGTTAGCAATTATTGTTGCATCTTTATTCTTATTTGTCATTAGTTTAGTTTTACTTGCAATTAGGGACAGCCCAGCTTTAAGGCTTACAGTGGAGAGCTCATTAAGCATCTTTGGTAGTTCTGGTGGTGTTTTTGCAAATAATACTAAATCATCAGCATACCTGAGGTTTGTTATGTTTTTGTCCATTTATGCTGATGCCATTACTCTCGCAGTCCAAATTCCTAAAGATATCTTCTAGTACAATCGTAAATATTTTTTGGTACAAGGGGTCGCCTTGACTTACTCCGTTTTAGATTTTGAATTCTTCACCTGTCCCCTCTAGTTGTATTTGCGCTGTGTTGTCGCTGTAGATATTTTGGATTATGTATATATATTTTGCTTGTAAGGCTTTATAAATGGAAGTGTGAATTAGTGAGTCAAAGGCTTTATTGTAGTCTACAAACCCGATTTTCTACAAACATATTCATTTTGTTTTTCTATCAATTGCTTTACAGTATGAATATGATTAATCGTGGATAAAAAAGTATTAAAATAATTTTAATATTTACCACCTTGGTATTGGACAAGAAATTGTGGAAATTAATTTAATATTTCAATTTCTGTTTTTTTTTTTCAGAAAAAAGACAAACAGCATTATTCAGTGCAACAATAGATGAGAAAGTGCAGAACCTTGCAAGAGTGGCATTGAAACCTGATGCTACAATTGTTTCCGTGAAGAATGATCAGCAACCAACAGCAACAAGATTACAGCAAGGGTAAAATTCATGCTGACATTCTAATCTAGTGCAACAAAGTTGCAATCTATATGTGTAAAAGAGTTCAGCTTAAGCTTACCATATACATCAAAGTTCTTTCTATAACTTTTTTATGATGAGATGTCTTGAATAATTACAGTCTATGACGTTGAAATTAAAGTTAAGTGAAAATGTGTATTTCCTTTTTGCAATTGACCGGTAATAATAATATTATTTATGTGTACCGATAAAGGTTTTGTCCCTAATAGATAAGAACTAGTTGCAACAATATTGCTATCTGTTTCTAGCAAGTTTATTACAAATGTTATATGTATAGATAACATAAATATTTTGTTACAGGCTACTGATTTATATTATATATAATACTGATAAATCATTGTTCTGTTTTGATAATGCATAAATTTTTAGTTTTGCCAAAAACAATGTTTATTTTTGTTTCAGATACTTCCTCTGTCCTATAGAAAATAGAATATGCTGGCTATATAAGATGTTAAAGAAATGTAAAAAGTTAAAAGTAATGGTATTCTTCTCTTCATGTAAGTCAGTTGACTTTCATTATGAATTTTTTAAGGTTCATTGCAAGGCTCCAGTGCTAAGTATACATGTTTGTATATTTTTAGTTAAATTATTTTTTGTGATTTTAATTTTAATTTGTTTCAATTTTCATCTTTTATGTTCCAGGGAAAACAAAGCCAGCCAAAGCGAAAGGAGACATATCAGAATTTTGTTAATGCAGAAAAAGGTGTTTTGTTTTGTACAGACGTGGCAGCAAGAGGACTAGATATACCAGCTGTCAATTGGATTATACAATTTGACCCTCCAACTGATATTAAGGTTTGATTTGTGGTATAATAATAGATGAACTTTTAATACATATAAAAGTTAGGGACACTTACACACCATAAAATAATGTGGGTAGCATTACCCACATTCATATTATGGTAAATACATAAGAATTTGGGATATGCTCTAAAGAGTTTTGTTTTGCAATTGAAAAGAAATTCAATGTTATGTATTCTATTATTTGCAGGATTACATACATAGAGTCGGAAGAACAGCCAGAGGTCTAAATAGTGTTGGAAATGCCGTGATACTACTAAGACCAGAAGAAGAAGATTTCATTAACTATTTAAAGCGGGAGAAAGTTTATCTTGATAAATATAATTTTGATGAACCCTCAAGAGAAGTACAGGATATGGTATTACAATAATGTTTTTTCCCGTTTTATAACATTGGCCTCCATCAAAACCATAGAATATTTTTCTTAGTAACAAAAAGATCCATGCTGTACTTTTCTAAGTGACATTGTTGTCTGTATCTGTCAAAGGCCTTTAATAACGCATAAAATGGGGGCAAGATACACATAAATGTGTGCCTTACTAAATAAGTATATTTAATTTACTTTCATCAAATGTGCTCATAATTTTTTTGTTATTTTTTTTCAGTTAGAACATCTCATTACCAGAGATGGCACATTAAAAGTATTGGCAAGGAAGGCTTTCTTGTCATATCTTAGGTGTTATAAAAAACATCCTTTAGATAAAATATTCAATATCAAAAATATGGATTTGAAGTTGGCAGCCCAGGGTTTTGGTTTTCGGGAACAACCACACGTCGATTTTCGTATCCTTTTTAAAGAGGTGTTGGTGTAGTTAAAATAGCTTTTTTAAAAGTAGCCAAAGGATAAAACACTTTTTTGATAAAACTGGTCATAAAGAACGGTTTAGTTAGGATCTACAAAAACGCGCTATTTCGGTCTTTGTGCTCAAAATAATTGACACTTTTTGCAAAAGTAGGTAAATTTGTTTCTAACATAGCCAATTTTTGTGGTTACTTTATATCCTCAAAATAACCTAAACTGTTATAAAACAACTTTAAAATAAAGTATGTAATTAGAATGCTCACGAAAACGCTGTCCTCCATGATTCTTTTCATTACATGCATTATATTCAAAAGAGGTTTTAAAAATCAATCTTTAATTTTGAAAACCTTTTTCTGTATTAATAATAAAAAAATTAAAAATATGAACATTTTACATCACCTTCTTATTTTTATTTTGGAGTAAGTGACGTCACAGACATCGCGTCATGAAAAACAGCGTTTCGGATCACGTGCTATACAGATTCAAAGACTAATTTTAAAAATGATATTATTAATTGATATCGTAATTATAAAAACGAAAGTCAATATATTCAGCTATTTAATTTATCAAATTATCATAATGATATTCTCATTTAAATTTTTATTCATTGGGGCCTATTGTATTTTTACTACAAATTATTTTTTCTTAATACACTTCTCAGTAAAAACTACAAAACATCAGAAAACGGACAAGCAGCAAACATGAAAAGTTAAAAAATAAATTATTGAATTTTGCTTATACTTGTAGTTTTTTTAACAAATCATTTTTTAAGTTAAAATTCTTTAAGGGCTATACTACTTTAAATATTTTAAATTAAGTTTAAACGTTAACAATAGAGTTAAAAATCGAATTTCTTAGAATAAAATTTATTTACTGATAAATAAATGTTATTGAACTGAAAGTACAGTTTGATGTTTTACCTATTATAGAAATAGTTATAATGATTTTCAAGGTTGTAACTTCATTGTTTCAGCTCATAGGCCTCTTGTTTTTGCCCTTTTGTCTGAATATTTTCGTCTTTTCTGTGTTCTTGTTGTTATTTTTATTCAAGGTTTTGAAATATCCAAAACCGCCTCCACCTTTTCTCTTCTGCGTTGGACCTTTATGTGTTACTTTTAGCTCAACTGCGGGTGGCACAGTAAATCCAAACGATTTTGACACAAGAGCTAAATCTATAGTATCAATATCGAATATTGTTTTTAAATGATGCGAGTCATACGCTCTGAGGTAGCTTTTGAAGGCTTCTTTAGCCGATTGGTGGAGATAGTAGTTCTTTGATATCAATTTCTCCAGCTGAAATCACATACAATAATTTCTTAAAATTTAAGTGTTTAGCACCATATTTACTTACAATTCCTATTTAATTTCATAATACAGAATTTAGAGTCAGTCACACAGCATGATATACACTAGAAATGGAACCTCACTATTCAGTTTCAATACTAGCCTATTTAGAATACTAACACTGCAAGAGTAATCAAGCAGCCGATATTTCAATAATAATAATAAATAATTGGACAAACAGACACATGATTATAAATATCCCACCTGTAACTGGATATTAGCAACTTTATTCCAAGAACAATCATACTCATTGAGAGTGACTTTTGATTGCTGCAAGTATCTTAGGAAACCAAGTTCTTCAGGACGCAAAAACAATAATGCGTTGCCGCTAGTTCCCAAGCCCCGGGCTGTTCTGCCCACTCTGTGAATGTATTCCTGTAAAAAGTAAAAAAATTTAAGTAAAAACGTGCCAAATATAATTATTTAAATTTTCTATAAAATTATAATTATTAATAGTTAAATTTCCACATGCCATATTTACAAAACAGAATAGCTGTACTCATTAAGCAGGACACATTATCAGTGTAAATAATGTGACCTGCTCACAAATGTGACAACCTGTGACATGGGGGGCTAAAATTCATTAAATATTTGTAATGTACTTTAAGGATGGTCTCTTATTGCGATAACAACGCCGCAATAGGTGTTGTCAAATAATAAATAGTCGGGTGGATCATACTGCACTATCCAATCCACGGCGGGTATATCCAGACCGCGCGCCGTTACGTCCGCATACAGCAATATACCGCTCTCAGCGTTACAGAACTAAACAATATATAAGTCACCTTAGGATCATCAGGTGGGTCGTACTGCACTATCCAATCCACGGCGGGTATGTCCAGACTGCGCGTCGCCACGTCAGTACACAGTATACCGCTCTGAGAACTACAGAACTAAACAATATATAAGTTACCTTAGGGTCATCAGGTGGGTCGTACTGCACAATCCAATCCACGGCGGGTATGTCCAGACCGCGCGCCGCCACATCCGTACATAGCAATATACCACTCTCAGCGTTACAGAATTGGAAGAATGTTGCAGTACGCTTAGTTTGTTGTTGTTTACCCTGAAAGTGAGATATTTACAATAACTTTGAAGTGTGCATTGAATAACTTTTTTTGAATAACTGCCTATGTTGGCCTTCCTAAATCTAGAGTCCATTTCACGAAAGAGACTGCAGTTTAACTAATCCCAATATAAAAGTTCAGAAACTTTTTTTGGGACTTTTATGAAATTGACTCTAGAACTTCTTACATTACAAAAATGGCGAACATATGTTCCCATTGCATAATGTTGCACAGTTATTTTTTATGTCTTGTTCATAGAATATTTTGTATCAACTTGAGCTCGTCAAAATACTGTTACTACACACAAAAAAGCAAAGATATTACTTACATGTATAGACATGACAGGGAGGTCTATGTAGTTGAACAGTTCATGATGGAACTTTACAGACATACATGTTGAGAGGAACACCATAACTTTCTTTTTTCTATTCTTTTTTAAGAAAGTAAACAGAACCATCATTCGTTTTTCAGATGGACATACTATGTATCTGAAAAAATAGATTATTAATATATCTTTGTATATATAATTACAGTGTCACAAATATACTTTGTAATAAAACATGAGAATAGAAATACGGAGAGGTTACAGAGAAAAGAGGACTGACTTAGCTTAGCCTTCTGTATACAGGGTATAGCAGAAGAATGTGATAATACATAAAGATTTATACTCATATAAATTTTCCAGTAAACTTGTCTCATTCCTTGCATACAAGTTTACTGGGCAAGTAGCTTAAAAAGTAACTTTAGCTAAAAATCTAAATAACGGACACATACCCATGGTCCGTACTCATTCTAGATACTAAAGTGTTCTCACTCGATTTGCTAACCCTGTATACTTTAACATAAATATTATGAAACCTGCATCCCTATATAACCTAGCTAACCTGAGTCATAAGTGTGGTCAAGTATAAAAATCCGAAAAGTATTTTCAAATGTTGTTTCGAAATACAATATTTACTAATAATGTAAAGCTGAATATTTTATTTGTTTGAACACACTCATTTGAGAACTACTGTCCAGAATTTTAAAATATTTTTGTGTTAATGGGATAATTTGTAAAAATTTACATGGATATAGTCACGGGTAACAGCTAGTTAATAATAATAATAAAATACTACCCTTGCTCTAATGATTCTACAGTAGCCTGGTCTCTGTGGTCATCTACTCCAACATAGATGGGGTCTTTTTTCACTGCCAAAGCTTTCAAAGCATCTACTTTCTTAGTTTGTGTAGCACTAAAGAGCATTGTCTGTCTTTTTTCTAGAAATAAATACTTAACTTAGTTAATAAAAAGAGATGATGTATAAACAGAAAGAAAGAGCAATTTTAAAATGTATTGAGCATACTTACTGGGCAAAAGTTTGATAATTTGTTTAACTTCCTCCTCAAAACCTATTTCCAACATTCTATCTCCCTCATCAATTATGAGACATTGTAGGTTTTTGTATAAAAAGTCTGGTGTATTCTGCAGATGATCCAGAAGTCTTCCAGGTGTGGCCACTAGTATATTAATACCTGTAAAATATGACTGACATCATCATTTATTATGTTTAATGAAGGACACTTTCAAAACACAAAATTGCAAATATGTATAAGAATTTTGAAAAATTAATATTTTTCATTAAAAACACACAGTAGCCATAAAAGTTTTCTGGCAAAATAAGCAAACATAAATATGTGTATACAAAATGCAAAAACTGTACTAAGGGCCAGTTTCACCACTTATATATAGTCTATCCACAACTTTATTTGACAAATGTTGTATAAAGAATCTGTCAAGAAAGTCGTGAATAGCCATTTAATAGTAAGATGTGAAACATGCCCTTAGCATTTAAAATTTACAAAAGATTTAGCTATAACAATAATCATTCAAAATATCAACTCACCCTTTGAAAGTTTTTGTGCCTCTGTACCTCTATTTGATCCACCCATTACCAATGCATAAGTGTGATGGTGGTATTTCATCAACTCCATGAGGACACCAAAGGTTTGCATAGACAACTCTCGGGTTGGAGATAAAATAATTACCCCAGTGCCTATAAAATGAAATTAAAATGTATTTCTTGTTAAAATACAAGCAGTTGAACAATGTGGTACAATATTTCAGATATCCATTCTGTGTTCATTAAAAAAACTCTGCGCTACACATACTTATAGATTCACGATAGGTCTCAACAGGAACCTGGAGTCTACATCCTGAATCTAAACAGCATGGAGCACAATTTTCACATTCGCCTTTTGTCATCATTAAATATAAATTATTTGAGGGTAATTTCTAATGGTAAAACTTGTCTTACCATTTCTTGGTTTAAATTGAAGCTTGTAAATGAGCTCAATGGCTGGTATTAGAAATGCCAAAGTCTTTCCAGAGCCAGTCCTGGCCGAGCCGACTAAGTCTTTGCCTTCAAGAAGGTGTGGAATGGCCTTAGCTTGTATTTCTGTCATTGTAGTGAATCCCATGTCTTTGATGCCCATCAGCGTTGGTTCACAAACTTTTCCCTCCAAAGAAGAGAATTTTTGATCTGATAATATACCCGAACATAATGTTGTGGCTGAATAAAAATATTTTTTTAATTAATTTCGTTGATGCTAAAATATTAATGAATTAAATTTAGAAATATAATCACAGCTTACATGGTTTATTTTCATCATCTGCAGCAGAGTCGTTTTCTTCACTATCCGCAACTTCTTTTTTTACTACTACTACTTCTTCTACCTTAACATCTTTTTGTTTCTTTTTCTTTCCTGAAAACAGAGTATGCATATTTATTGCTACTAAGCAGGTCAAAATTAAGTGGTTATGTACACAGATTTCTGGTTAATTCTGAGTTTAAAACTTGTTTCTTACATAATACAATGTAAATTAAACAGTAACCGAGACGCAGGAATAACTTACTTTTAGGTTGGTTTTCATGATTAATTTCAGACTCCTCTGCGGGTCTCTTTATCCTGGATGTACTTTGTACAGCTAAAAGAAAACAAACGTAGTTAATGGAGAAATTAACTTTCCTGATAATTTCATAAATGAAAAACCTGATAATTTTATAAATGAAAAATAAGCATTGAGGTTAGTTTACCTTCGTCGGTGGATTTCTGCGAGTCTGTGTGTAGCTTGTTCTTCTTATTACGCTTTTTATTTTTCTTCTTAACTTGACTTTCAGACATAGACATTTTAATGAATTTAGTTACAAAATCGCCTTATTTATGTAATTTATTACAGGCCACACAATTTTTAACAACAAACCAGCGTGGTAGTATGTTGATGTGACAGTGACAGCTGCTCAAGATAGTGCTACCAATTCGCAATAATATTTATCCCTAAACCTAATCCAAAACCCCCAAATATGCCTAATTTTTTTAAAAAATCCCCTAAAAGTTAAAACTAATAAAAATACTTGAAAATAGAAAAAAGTTGCGTCAGAAACCAGAATACATAATTAGTGGCATCGATATCATATAACGACGCCGATTATTATTAATGATATTATTACATGATTTTTTACTATTGAATTATTCATGACTACTTACCATTTACCAATCCCGATGGGATAGGATTTTCCATTATTAAAATTTAAACTAAAATTAAATTTTCTGAATTGTGTTGTTAAGAAACCCCTAAATGTTTTAAGCCCCCAAAAGAATCCCAAGTCGCTTAATTACCCCCTAAATTTGGGAGGAAAACCCATAGGTCGGTAACACTGGCTGAAGATAAAAGATTTGACATGTTGTATTTTTCTAAATATCGCTTATAAGGAAGCAGAATACAATTAAGTAGCTTTATTAAACTTGCATCGCAATGTTGATTACTTTCGATACGTCCTACGATAAAAATCACTATTGAAAAACACAGCTATGACGCGGACTTTCCGAAGCCACTTACACATAGCACATGCAAAGGCATAGCCACAGCGCGAGCGTGAACCAAGTCCTTTTTTATAGTAACAAAATTTTTTGCCTACTAAAAATGTAATAAAAAAGGTACTGGTGTCATTTTTCACAGTTGACGGCAAACTTGACACTTGACATCCTTGACATTCTAAAATTTGTAAACATGATCACATGTGGATTTATTAATCTATAAGATTTTAATTATTTTCCAAATACATTAGGTTAACTTTAGTTTTTTAAAAATGGCTTTACAGGGCAACAACCCTAAGTTTAAAGAATTTAAAGGGAAAATATCAAAACCATCATTAAGGGCAATCAAAACACTGGGATTCAAACAGTTGACAGATATTCAGGCCGAAGTTTTGCCCAAGGCATTAAGCGGATCTGATATAGTGGCAACAGCTAAAACAGGCTCGGGCAAAACGTTAGCATTTTTGATTCCAATAGTTGAGTTGGTAAACCAGCACCTAAATGGTAACCAGTCAAAAGGTAACCTTTACACTTCGTTCGGAGCTTTATTACTTTAAGGCCCTGTTTTACTACTTACTAAGATCTTCTTATTCTTGGTTTATGCCTCCCCCCCGTTTAGTAGTTGCCAGTGTCAGAGTGTGGATGTAGATGTTAAGTTATCAAGAGGTCAGTTATTGTACTAAAGAGAAGAGTCTATCCACAACTTTATTTGACAGATGTTTAGACAACCTGTCAAATAAAAAATATATAAAAATATGAAAAAAAATTTGGATTTTATGGAAAAACTTTATCAGTAAGCGGTGAAACAGGCCCTTAACATATTAGAAAAATGTAAAAAAAATCTTGTTCTAAATGCTTATTTCAGGTACATTGTGTATAGTGATATCACCCACTAGAGAACTGGCCTCACAGACATACAGTGTTCTACAAGATCTAATATCACACAATGAATCTATAAAAACAGCTCTTATCATTGGAGGTGAAAGCAGAAGAATGCAGAGTAATATTCTTTCACAAGGTAGGTTGATTTGATTTGAAGGATTTGATGAATTTTGATATTTGGAAATACAGAATCAAAACCTCTTAAAAATATTAATGGCTAAAGTCACTAATCATTTTGAAATAAAATCATAAAAATAATAAATCTATTTCTAGAATAGAAAGCTATAATAATAGAGCATTTGTTATAAGATAATATACCTTAGTTTTTTTGAAGACTTAAAAACCTTATTGTTAAAACTATTCTAAACTTATTTGTTTTAAGACAATAATAGGCAGTAATAGGTAATGGCTGAGAAATTTATGATACATAAAAATTCTATATTATATTATAAGCATATTATTTTACAGGCGCTCACATTGTTGTTTCAACACCAGGGCGTCTTTTTGATCACATGAGGACTAAAGAGTTTGACTACTCACAAGTGTGTTGCTTGGTGCTAGATGAAGCTGACAAAATATTCCAGTATGGATTTGAAGAGGACCTTAAACAGATTATTAACAGACTCCCTAGTAAGCATTAGCATAATACTATTAAATTAAAAACTAGATAACTCTGCAGTTTTGGATGAATTTATAATAAATGTTTCTAGTTAGTCTAAATGCACTCAGTAAAAATTGTACTTTGAATTATTTAACTTAAACATACATATCTATAAATAAGTTTAGCAACATAAAGACCCAGAACTTCCACTTTAAATTTTTGTATCAATATAAAGTCACATAAATATTACTTAAATAATATTTAAAAATGTAGATAGTAGTTGGCTACATAACTATCTATATATTTCATAATATATAATTATTAATGTTTGTAGAGGAAAGACAAACCATGTTGTTCAGCGCTACAAGATCAGAAGCAACAGAAGCTTTGATTAAGTCAGCCATGAAAGATGACTTACACTCAATAAGTACTACAGAAGACAATGACCGGGCTACTGTAGAAGGATTGAAGCAAGGGTATGTTTAGTCGCTTTGTGTTCCCCTCGGTTTCATGCACACTAGTGACATTCCTTTAAATCTGTATATTTTGCTAACTTATGGCAACTTAGTTTAATTAGTAGCCTTTATCACTATTTCACCAAAATAAATATATTTCACCAAAATAGGGGGCAGGTGAGCAGACGGGTTACCTGATGGAAAGCAACTGCCAATGCCTATGGACACTCGTAACATCCGAAGAGTCGCAAGTGCGTTGCCGGCATTTACGAGGGAATAGAGAATAAGAGTAAGGATATGGGATTAGGGAAGTTTGGCCACCGTTGAACAAACTCACTGAACAAAACACAACGCAACACCATTTCACCTCAGTTTCCAGTGTCTATTATGATCCCTTCATTACAATAAGTTTTTAAAATATATTCATTCTTTTTTAGGTATGTCATATGTGAAACTGAGTACAGATTGTATTGGCTGCATAAACTGTTGAAGAAAACACAGAATTCTAAAATTATGGTGTTTTTCTCAAGTTGTAAGTCTGTGGTGTTTCATTATGAATTTTTATACAAGCATTGTGAATTGTCTGTTCTGTGTATTCATGTAAGTATCTAATACTAGTTAATATTATTACAACTAACCTACACCTTCAACTTTGCTTGTGTGCTCCTTTAACATACAAGAAAATTTTATAAATAAAAGGTATATAGGATACCTTATCTTGGATACATAATATACCCTCATCTGTATACCAAATTTCAACAGAATAGGATCTACTACTTAACCATTACTTTTTTAGGGTAAAATGAGTCAAGCTGAAAGAACAGAAACCATAAATACTTTTTACAGTGCAAAGAAAATGGCACTACTTTGTACAGATTTGGCAGCCAGAGGTTTGGATATACCTGCTGTTGATTGGATAGTTCAGTTTGATCCACCCTCAGATACCAATGTAAGTTAATGATTTTCTTAATGAAATTAAGGAGCAAATCGGTCAACTGATCAAACTACCGCCGCCCATGGACATTTGCTACATCAGAAGAGTTTTTTTTTTAAATTATTGAGAGCTGGATGCGTGTCCATTGCTTATCAGAAGAGTTGCGTGAAGGGTGTTGCGAGCCTTTAAAGAGGGGATAGGCAATTAGGCTCTGGAGGTACAAACTCAAAAAAACAAAGCATAAGCGCTGTTTCATGCCAGTTTTTTGTAAGATTGTGGCAATTTTTTATAAAATCCATTTGAACATGGTCACATAAATAAAAGGACAATTTTTATCATTATAGGTATGATATGAAAATGCATTATTTACAGGAATACATCCACAGAGTGGGCAGAACTGCGAGGGGTTTAGGTGCTGAGGGTAAAGCAGTATTGCTACTAAGACCTGAAGAGAAAGAATTTATTGATTACCTAAATGAGGCAAAAGTATACTTAGATAAATATGAATTGTGGGACAAATATAGCAATCTACAACCAAAGGTATGTGTACATACATGAGTAAAAAGAATAGCATATAGCTGTAGCAAAAGTTTTAAGTGGGAAATACAAATTAAAAGAAACCGGCCATTCGAGTGGATTTAACGCAGTTTTGAAAGTTTTAAATATATAAAAAGATTTAAATTTATAAAAAAAGTAAAAAATTATAAAAACGTAAAAATTTACAAAACAAAGTCATGAAATAAAAATTAGTTGGTGGAAATCAAACTATGGCTTCTTCGAACTTAAGCAAGCACCCACCCACAACAGCCACTGACGACGAACGCGTGAAATTTATCGTTATTATTATGCATCTTATTATGGAACTAAAACGCAAAAAAAACATATTTGTTGTATTAGAGCCACCTTTAAATACAAGGTGTCTCAAAAGAAATTTTATATTTAGTGGATCGTTAAAAAAAAAAGTAAGCCGCATATAAAAAAAAT
>JAOTAV010037358.1:0-18676 GCA_026546445.1 Cyclargus thomasi
TTTGACAGATTCTCCATACAAAATCTGTCAAATAAAGTTGTATCTGTCAAATAAATAGACTATCTGAAAGCGGTGAAGTAGGCCCTTAGACGACATTGGATCCTAGAGCATTTGCTAATTATTTCCTCTTAAATTTTAACAAATTTTATAGGTAGCTTAACTACTGTCTTAGAATCTACATTTTTTTTTGATTTCAAACCATTTTACTGGCCTCCATTTAGGCAAAAAGCGCGAGTTTTTTATTCTTCTATTTTCTGTTCATGTCTTTAATTGCGCCCGTCGAAATGTTTTCGAAACTTAAAAGATTGAAAAAATAACAAAAATTGTTTAAAAATGCGTTCCACCGCGATGCGCTATTTTCCCTGGTGGTATTTACCATGAGACGAAACCTCTGCTCGTTTTCCGGTCGACAAACGTCTCACAGTACCCACATTCTAGCAGGAGCTTTAATAATTAGAAACAAAAAATTTTATCCATCCATACATAATAGTTTGTAGGAGATTCAACCTTATGCTATAGTAATAAGGGTTTTTTTTATAGCCGAATGAGTCGATGTGGTGATTGATCAAACGACCTTGGGCGCCGGTGCGGGTCATTGACCTTTTGACTTTTTTAGGGCGAGATATTTATAATTGTCTTGTTAGATAATGGACTTATAATAGAGTTAGATGAGAGGTAGAGAATTTTGTAAAGACGAGATAACCGTACTAGCATTTGCTTGAGAAAATATATTATTTATTATAAATATTCTATCAGTATTCAATATAGTAAATTTCATCCAAATCTGTTGAGTAATTTTGACGAAGTGACCGCACTTACGTCTATACAAATCCTTACATTTATTTTATAATATGAATAAGATAGTAATATTGTATTAAATTTTAGTAGTTTCGTTTCGTCCAGTTTCATTTGAAGCGCGCGGAAACCGTTTTTTTTTTTTTTAAAAAAACCATGCAATTTGTCCGAGTGGCGAGTACCCAGATTCCATTCATTTATGAAATAAAACCTACTTGAAGTAAACAAGCAATTGTGTTTTCAAACCCTCGCTCCTCGCTTCAAGCTTTTAGGAAGTGTATGAACAAAAGAATTTTATAAAGCATGGTCTCGAAATCGTCTATTGCATTTCAATAAGCTGTGATGTCCTTGGTGGACTAGCACTAACGCCTTAATTAAAACTCAGTAAAAAAAAATAAAGCTTCTGCTATTTGAAATCGCGCGTTCAAAACGTTCAACGCGTGTATTCAAACGCCGATAGCAGCTTACATAATACAGACACGGTAACCGTCTATGTAATATATTCTTCTGATGTTGCCAGTGTCTATGGGCGGCGGTAGTTGCTTACCGTCAGGTAATCTTGGACTTGTATAAAACACGCGGGCAACAGCGGCGACCATGCGGCAATAGGATGCAGCGCGCGATTGTATGCCTTAAAAAGTCACTTGTGTTATTGAATTATGCCTCAGCCCTTCCAGACCGTCAGCCTCATTTGAACGCCGAGTATTAGAAATGTTTTCCAATGGCCTCTTTATAATCTATAGCTGGCCATGTATTTACTATTTACAGTGAGACTTAATTCGAAGCTTCTAGGCCATCGGAGAAAGCTGAAAGTTGGAAAATGTTTCTGATGTGATGCGTGGTGAAATTATATAGATGCGGGCTAATGAAAGGCCTGTGTGTGTAGCCTGGTAGTAAATGATAATTTAAAATATAAAAAAGTGGCTAAGCGCGAG
The DNA here is from genome assembly GCA_026546445.1 of Cyclargus thomasi. Lineage (NCBI taxonomy): Eukaryota > Metazoa > Arthropoda > Insecta > Lepidoptera > Lycaenidae > Cyclargus > Cyclargus thomasi. The sequence continues at coordinate 1,731 of JAOTAV010037358.1, forward strand.
TTGCACTTGCGCACGAAGGGTTCCATGCAAGTTAAGAGCAAAAAATTGAAGAAACAGAGTTCTGAAAGTCAAATAGCTTTAACTTTACAATTTTTAATAAGCGGTAGCGCGATGTAGACGTACTGCAGCGCCATCTAATACCAAGAAGGAGAAACTTAAAGAAAAAACACCTTTGTTGCATGAGAGCCACTCTTAAATATTTAACTTATTTTGTTTTTATTATTTGTTGTTATAACGACAATAGAAATAGCTTAAATACATATTCTGTCGAAATAAGATACACTATGGAGACAGATAAAACAGACAGTCCCGTTTTACCCTTTGGGTACGGACGTTCCGGTTTTACCCTTTGGGTACGGACGTTCCGGTTTTACCCTTTGGGTACCCTAAAAATAAATTTTAAGAACTCGTGACTGGATGACAATGAAGCAACCAAAAAAGAAAACATGATTTGTGCCATAAACTTAGTTAAAAAGAAGAAAAGTTACTTTTGGATACTACCAACATATTTGTATTTTGCAAAATCTTTTAAACAGCTCATCTCATTGATCAAACATAATATCTGGAACACTTAAAGCACACTAAATTTTACTTGCGGCTTTACCTGAATTCGAAGGCAGCGTAAAAATATGTATTTTGTTCGAACGTGACGTTTTTCCAAGACGGGGTCTTATTAGGCATGACCTAAACGTTTTCGCCTCTTTGTAGAATCGCCAAACAAAATGTATGGAAATGAAAATAATCGCGTTACGAACGCTCCGTGTCATTTTGTTTGGCAATTCTACAAAGAGTTAACGTATTAACTATATTAATATTTAACTTAAAAGTGTGTATTTACAGAGAACCGGTTAAGGACACGCTTCGATGACGACCCTTGTGTGTTAAAAATTAGAAAAAAAAACTCAGACGAGTAAAAGTAAACCTAAAATTGTTAGACCGTAAACTCTGATTTAAAAATAGGTTACCATGTCGATGTCTTACTGCCCCAAACTCGTGGCTACATTTCAGGAGACAAGAAAAAACTGATTATATATTTTTTCTTAATAATTGTCTAATTTTAGTATGAAATTATTAAATATATTTCCGTTGTCTGGTACCTGTAACACAAGTCCCTCGGGTACTTAGCACGGGGCCAGACTCACGTGGTGTGAAGCGTCCATAGATATTATTATTATTATCCCTGCCTTATGGGGCTTTAGTCGATAGATACTAGACCCAACTGGAAGGTCCCAAAGAACCCGGCAAACTTCCCCAATCCACCATGCGTAAATTTGCGAATGAAATATGCCGTAATACCATAAGTGGTCCTCCGGAATCGCCTCTACAAGTATCTTGTCCCGTGCTACCGACAGCACAGATGTGATCCTTAGATATATTCGGGTAGGACTTCTCGCACTCCTCCTTGGATATGAGTTTGAGGACCGTGGATTGTTTAACATTGGTGAAAGCCTGGCGGTTTTGTCCCCAGCCCGCTACTGCCAGGGAGAGGTTGGTCAACATTGGAGTGTCTATGTTGAGAGGGGCTAAACATATTGGGCTGATGGCATCTGAAAAAGGGGACCTGTTTATGGCGAGAAGTTTAAGTACTATAGAGATATTGACGGAATGGCCGCTTATAAGCAATTGAAGACATAAGTTGAAGAATAAGCAGATAACTAACATTTTAAAAACTCTCGGATTTTTGCCTTAATGGACGTTTGGGATCCGAAAAATCATTTGAAATTAAAATAATGTCAGTTTTTTAATGCATAGTTAGATAATAAAATAGGTAAGTTACAAGATAAAATGCTCGAAGGTTGCAATAGGTAGTGGTCCGCTTCTTCCACTTATGTCTTCAATTCTCGGTTTAATTTAATCGCCGGTTGTCATACAATTTCTTAGTACATGTTCAGACTACTTTGAATATAGAAATACTATGTTTTAATATAGTAAAAAAATGAAGAAACCATACTACAAAATATATTTTGAAAATCCAAATGGCGTGATTTCTACCAAGACATCTAGTACATTTATGCCCATTCAAAGCGGTACAAATAGAAACACTCATTCCACTCCCGGTTGCGCTTAAGCCAATTTAAATTATCCTTAATCGAATCACCAATGTAGAATTTAATATCTTACTCGTGTAGGGCGCGGGGAAGCGAAGTTTTATTAGCGCGATGTCATTATGTAGCCAAGTCTCCTCGTACGAAGGGTGAACTGTTACGCTCTGGGCGGGAATTACAATATTTTGAATACACTTCCGACCTTCGCCCGCCGCAATACAATCGTTGGGGAAAGTTCGCTTGTCGTACTCCGCTAAAGTGATGTCGAGTCTGAAAAGTGATACTCATTAGTCATTAGCGTATAGAAGAAATCTATATAAAAAACATATTATAAAGCATATAATAAAACAGTAAAATTAGCGTGTCTGTACAATTAATATTTTTACAAACTAATTAATGTTGGGGGTTAGGAACTCGCTGCAGTTTTCGCCTCAGGCGGGTCCAGTAGCCCAGTGATTCGCGCAAAAGAGGCACCGTTGGGTTTTAGTGGGTAGGCCTGGAGTCCCACATATCCCGACTGCCCCCCCAGGCTGTCGGGAATGCATCAAGCATTTCCCAATGTTAAAAAAAAAAAAAAGGGGTTAGGAACAGTAATACTGCCGTCCCCAAGCTTAAATGCCGGCAACCAACATCTGGTCGATTTTGACATTTAAATGCCATCATAATCAGAAGAAAAAGCTCTATCGACGTGTATTATCAACATTTTTGTAGCTTTTATAGTCATTAAAATTATTCATCATTAAAATTAATATTGCCGTTATGAAGTACCAAGACCATAGAAAAACTGCGGCGTTTTTTGCTCATAGCTCAAAAAGTTCTTTTTGTACATAGAGCATTTTAGCTTGAGGACGGCAGAATAGAATACAAATCGACAAAAAAGTTGTCTGTTTGTCTGTTTATGTGTTTGTCTGTGTATACGCGCTAATCTCCGGAACTACTGAATGGATTCGAATAAATCCTTTTTCATTTAATAGCTATTAAGTTTAGGCAAAACATATAATACTTTTTATACCGGTAAAATGTACGGTTCCCGTAATAAAAAAAAATCGCGCAACAAAGTTGCGGGCATTAACTAGGTAGTCGTCGCGTACAATCCGCTTAGGCTACATCCAGACAAGTCACAAGAGTCTTTTCAGCACGTTAGCACAGTCACCTAAAGACAATGTTAATACCTAGAATTTTGTCTTCGTCTGTCTAAAATGTCGGCTCCTATTCCCTAATAAAAAGGCCGGCGACTCATTCTCCCGACTATTATAAAACTTAACGTTTTATAATAGTTGATCAAGCGGTGCAAAATGGTAAAGGTGCACATCATTTCAGACTATTGAGTGTTCTTTTTCTGCAACCAGCGTAACTTATGAGTACTTGGCTAACATCGTGTTTTTTCCTCCACCAGTGTTAACTTACTTGACCAACACAGCGTTTTTTTCCTGTACACAGTGTGCAGCGGTAAGGACAAACACCGAACTTATCAGAGAGCCTCCACAGGTAAACTCCTCTACTTCGTTGCCAAATCTGAACACAATCCGCAATAGAACGGTCCACGGAAACTGCTCCATTTCGGTTTCATTTCCACCTATAAACACGGCTTAGTTGAGCAAAACGAAAACTTTAAAGTTCGCAGTTGGCGGCTAGGCGTCGAAGTTTTTATTTGATTTGGGATACATGTTGTTAATATAAAGGAAAAAGTATGTTAATCTGCATTAATTTTATTTCCTCACTTTACTTTTATTTTTACCAAAATCCAATTGGATTTTAGTAAAAGTAAAGCAACAGTTATATTTCTCGAATGTCTTTAAAATTAAAACATTTTAGTCGACAGAGGTACTGCACTTCTTTTCACGTGTACACGGTCGCCATTCCGTGTAAATTTATTAATACTAGAGGTCGCCCTATGGTCGAAATTCGACCTATAATATTAAAAATAATAAGTTTTCTAGGAGCTATAAAAACCATAATCTTAAATTTGGCTTTAAGATCTTGTTACCAGGCCTACTAAACTATTTATTAAAAAAATCACAGACTACTCTTTTGTATATTGTTGACATAAACAAAAGAGTATTTCGTGTATGATTATTGTGTCATGTCAAAATATTGTATTATGCGTAGCGTTTTATTTGTTAAAAATATGCAAGATTTAAGCATATTTAAAAAATATACTGGTACTCTACGCTCCTCCTCGATATTAACTATAACTGGGAGAAATTTCATGTTTTTCAAGGGGTACAAAATTTTCTGCTCGCATTTTAATATATAGATGTATGGGCGACTTATAGCTTTCACATGGTACGGCGAATGTGCGGCGAGTGTCACTCGTGCTTTCATACTATAGAAGTTTTAAGTTACATACTGAGACTCTCTTACGCCGGTTCTTCTCGCCGGGTTAGTTCCCGAACCGGTGGTAGGCACCGTAGTTTCAACGTTCAGAAAGTGTACGTAAAGTACTAATTTTGAATAAAAAAAATTTGATTTCGACTTTGAAGTACAGACACGGCGACTGTCTCAGTAATGTATTGACTTGTTCCCCTTCACATGAACACGGCCGCACCTCGGTGTGGCGACCGTACGGCGATGGTATGCATGTGAAAAAGGCCTTAGGATTTTATGTCGCCTAGTATGTACGCGTCATAAAAAGTAACATTTAGGTCATAACGTCAGGTCGCTTACACCTTGCTCGAAAAATAAACAGAGCATATGATGGAAGTTGAGTGCTTTCAAATGTAAGTGTAAATTAAATAATTAGTTTAACAGTAATATGCTGTTAACACTTAGCTCGTTACTGTAATGATAATTATATTACCGCAACATTAATTGTATTGTATTAATGTAGGTGAACAATGCCTGAATTAGTATTACCATAGACCAATTATTTTATAGATTTACAGATCCATACAAAATTTCGTATACGAGAAAAACATCTTAGGTCTAGATGGCACTAGTCACGATGCTGGATAAATTCGGAAGTATAAAATATAAACCAATCCTTACAGCCAGTTTTAAGCTGCAACAGGTAGATGGTGTCCTTATAATAAACAAAGTAACTTGCATATTCAACACAATTTGGCGCTAAATAAGTATTTTTGCGCCATTTTGTGCTGAAATAGCAAGTTATTTTATTATGATTATTATATAAAAGTATATCAATAAATATTATCAAAGAATCAAAAATTTAGATCTGTAAAATTTCAATAAATGCTATCCCTGGTAAAATTATTCAGCGACATCTAGCGGAGTAATTTTTGGGGAATAATTTTTGTGTATCTGAGTTTTTGCAACGAGTTTTAACCGTAGTCTACTAGATGGACCGTTTCACACAAAATTTTTATTCTATATGGCATATTTGATACCCTTTGTGACATCTGTCGGTCAGATGTGAACGAAAAACTAAGGACATGCTGATTTGTATGGGATCCGCTACTCTAGGTATAATTCCTCTATGGTACTTCCTATCAGCTAGTTTAGTAACTAGCTATAAGTCTCTAACAGCGCTATTCTTTAGATTATACTATAAATATTATTTACTAGAGATCGCCCTGTGGTTGAAATTCGACTAAAAATATACAAGATTAGAGAATATTTTGAAATAATATTGGTATTCCACGCTCCTCCTTCGTATCAACTATAACGGAGAAATTTTATGCTTTTACATCTACGCGTCTTTCGTAAAAAGGAGTAAAAAAGTTTTCCACTCGCCAATTAATATATAAATTAGTTTAAAATTCTATTATGTTTCTGAAATTTGTAGTGGAGATACCTACATCTCGAGGATGCTGTTTTATCTCAAAAAATGTACAGTTCTCAGTTCTCACGCGATAAATATTGGCGCAACGGAGTTGCGGGTGTCATCTAGTCAGACATATTTTTGACGGAACTGTTCTAAATAATTATTATGCTACCTTCATAGCAGGAACTAAATCATTATTAAGGACACCCATTGTTCCATTACCTGATATTTTCGGGTCTAAATCCACAACATCAGTTTTGTTTCCCGTTGATCCGTTTTTCCGATCAGTTGGCTTGGCTGCCGGCAAGAAGAACTGGTCCCACTTATTCTGAACTAGGGGTGCGCGAGTGGTTTTGAAGCTTTCTAAGTCTGTAAATATGTTAGAAGGAAATAATAGTGTTGAGCAAAATGCGCATGAATTAAATTCGATGTATACGAGAGCTCATAAGGTAGCATTTATGAATAAGTTCGGCGTGATGGATGGAAAAACATCCAAACTTTCACATTAATTATATTAGCGTGATTACGAGGCAAATGAACAAAGATGCCTCCTGATGGAAAGCAACCACCGATAAACAACATCAGAAGAGTTGTTGCTGCGCTGCCGCATTTTTAGGAAATACGCTCTGTTCTTGAAGGTTTGCAGGTCGTAACGATTCTTATTATTATTATTAATACTAACAATTATAAAATTAATAAGGGCAGAACAGTCTTAGGTATACAATGCAGTTATTAATTCGAAGAACAAGCTATGTAATGACGACATAAAAGAGCATAGTAGTGTTTTTTGTTAGGTAATTATGTTATTATGCCCAAGTACAAGACGCGAAAACATTGAGGCAGGAAAATAGTACGCTCGAGTATGTCATAGTTTTTACTGGATAAACGAATGCGAACGCTGACTGCAAAAATACTATAGAATTTCTGGTGACTTGCCAGCCTTTTAAGAGGGGGACCAGCAAACCATCAAGAAGTGAGTCTTCACTTATTTTTGGCTCCGATTCCTGTTGCTGGTTCTAAGTTTTAAAAGATCATTAAAAAACTGCATCGCGAAGGCCTGTGACGCACTTGCAAATTGCAAATATTTTAATGTTGCAAGTGTCCATGGGCGAGGGTTTCCATTGGGTGACTCGTTTACTCGCTCAGTGCCTAAATTAACGAAAAAAAACTTACCGGTTATCCTGTCAGTATCCGATGTATCAATTCCACAGCACCCACTATCAGGTTTTGGGGGGTCACTTTGCGGCGTGCATTCCGTCCCTCTGTCCTTTGGGCCTTTAACACCATTTTTTGGCAGGCTAGTGGTAATATTGGGAGGGTTAGCGGGAGGTTTAACTGGGGGTTCAACGGGACGTTTAACAGGAGGGTTATCGGGAGGTTTAGCGGGGGGGTTAACGGGTTTTTTGAGAAAGAAAGGGTTGCTTCCATTTTCGAGTTGTCGCACCCTTCTGTGTATTTCGGGAAGGTTTCTCACGTTTATGATTGGGCCGTGGTTTTGAATATTAGCTTTTCGTTCTACTCTCGGTTTTTCGACTGCGTCGTTTTCATTCAGTTGGTTTATATGAGGACAACAAAGAACCTGTAAGTTTCGAATATGAGAAATTATCTTTTTTGGCTTGGCTAAGCAACTCGATGAATGATGATGAATGGTGCTTGTTAAAAATTTACTGCCATATCTGCTCGCTTCGCTCGTAACATCGCCAATGAAAATATAGTATCGCCGATCAGATATATCGGCAAATATTTTGAGATCGGTCGTAAAAATTTATTTCGTCTTGTGTAAATTATGTTAGTGTAAATTGCTGGAGACGACGTCACTATATCTATAATGATTCCGTTAATTTTTGTTTATCAGGTTAAGTTTTCATACATACTATTACACACTACCTTCATATTATGATGTTTTTGATAAATAATTTGTCTAATAAAGCAAACAGTTTAACATTCGTTTGTTCGGTGGAGTCGCAAGAAAATGTTGAATTTGGCAGCGACTTAGATCTCCATTCCATTTTGCAACAAAACCCATCACCCAAGCACAATTTTTATATCGAACTTAGCTCTCCTTCTTTAATATTTATGGTGGGTTGCTCACAAACCCTTCAGAATATAAAGTGAAATTTTAAATTACACTATCTCCTTTAGCGATGGAGGAGAACCCGTCGTATATCCTGGTGGTGCCGATGGTGATGGTGTCACAGTGGTACTGCGTCATCCACGCTCTCTGCTCCTCAGCAGTCATGGCGCGGACAAACGGACATTCCTCCACCGGAACACAGGAGCGGCATGAACCTTAAATTTAAAAAAAAAAAACGTTAGGACCAGAAAAATATTTTAAAAAAGGTTTTTTTAATTGAATAATTAGTAAATCACAAGTTAAATGGTTTGCTAAATTTATTTATAAAGAAAATTAATTGTCGTAATATTAGCTAACTTCAACCGATGGGTCTTCAAATGTGAAAGTGTGTTATTTGTTTTTTACATTTTTAAGCAAAACCGATTTTGGGTAAATTTTTGCGACTATTAGAGCCCAGAAGAATATACAACATGTTAAGTAAATAGCACAAAACCTGAAAATAGTTTGCTTAGTTTGGGACACGTGTCTGAGTTTTTGCGCTATTTAATTAACACGCTGTTTCGTGGCAATGCAGTGGAACAGCAACTATTAAAAACAATAACAATTATTTATCAAAAATGCACTGGAGAGTATTTCCAAGCAATCGTAAGGTTAACGACACTTGGCCTCTAGATTATGATAACATAGTACATTCGAACAAAACCAAATAAATATTAAATTACCCAATGGACTTGTCCCTTGAGAACATCCACAAAAGCAAAGTATAATCACGTATAGAATACGCATTTTAACACTTGCTTTTTGTTAAAAATACACTTTGATAACACTTTGATGTAACCATCTCATGACAGTTAAGACTGCGTACTAATTTGTACTGGATTGTCCATAGTAGGATTCGTAATAATTATCAATTGATGACAGCATGGCATCTTTTAATTAAATGACATTACACTAATAGATTTGATGATGCCATAATAATTATGTTTACAAGCAAATTATATAATTAACGGACAATGCGACAAGTTATTGGAAAATCCCTTGAACAAAGGAAGAGGAAACTTGTTGGGATCTATAAAATATAACTTGTAAAACCGTGAAACGAAAAATTCTACGGGATTTTCCGCACTGCGATTTTTATTCGCGTTAGTTTTTTTTACTTGTTCTGTAACATAATATTCATAAAAGAGTATCCTCATTGAGCGAAAAAAACGCAAATATTATGAGAAAAATCACAAGGTTCCTTGTCGTCAATGTAATGAATGGTATTTCCTTATAAATAAATATCTTGACAGCGTAAATACTTCGTTTTGCATTAGCCACAGAAAACTGTGGACAGTAAAAAAAAATTGTGCACCAAAATTCTAAATTCAAACCGAAAAAGAACAGCCTTTCCCGGCATAAACGTTTTAATGCATTTAGCATTCCGCACGATTTTAAAGCACGGATTTCGAGTGTTTGAGTTATTTTCGCATTCGCAAAGTGAATCGCAAACTAGTCTGTAATTGGTCAGTTACAACGGAAACGGAACACGCACCTAATTCGAACGTGGAGCACTCAGCCATAGAGTATACCTACAGAGTTTGGCCATAGACTGCAATCAATTAGTCTACTGTCACTGTCAAACGAAATCAATGGCGTTCACAAAGCTACCAGCCGGTATTTGTTTTACTTTAGAAATAGCGATGCAAGGATTTGCTCGAATCGAGGTAGAAAATTAATGACAGAGTTCTAACGTTTGAGTTTTTGTAGTAATGGTAGATACTTGTAAGTTGTAAGTCGTAACTAAAAACGTAAGTCGACCATGCAGCGTTTCGTGGGTAGACTTACTTAAGAAACAGTGGAGATACTAATAAATAAAAATATGTTGGAGTTGAATGAAAACTAAACATTAAGTAATGTTATAGTTCCAAAAGTTTCCGCATAAAATATACTTTTTGTTTTGAGCAAAAATTATTTTTTACATTCCTAATTTAGATCTGCAGAATTTTTTAATTTGGAATGTTTTTCTAGGTTCCATTTATAGTAGATAGACTATAATTAGTAACACCGATAACAAGCTTATTTTATGTGACTTGTTTTTTACTGGATTCATATTCAGTTCTATTATTTTGATATTGGCTTTCGTTTTCGCTATTTTGTTTTGTTGCATTAAAAAATTGAAACAAAGCTGGTTTCAGAATACGCGATTATATATAATAGCATATATCATATTATAGCACAAGAATATTGTAAACATGTTCCTACCGTACTGTGCTATATATTATTGGCTTGCTATATACATACATAATATTATGCTATTCCCCTATGAAAAAGTCACTATTGGTATATTGTGAACTAGTTTTCGTAAAGAATTATATATCACGCGGGAATCGTATATTTTATAAAAAGTATCATATATGTTGCTCAGACCTTATAGCTATTAAACAAAAAAATATTTATTCAAATCCGGCCAGTAGTTAGATAAACAGACAATTTTTTGTCGATATGTGTTCCATTACTGTTCGTTAGCACCCCACATTGATTATTTTGTAATAATATTAAATATACAGACACTCAAATTTTACTATTTTATTATATGTATAGAATAGATACGAGAAAATATATGTATTAAGCTGTTGGTTTTATTTGACGCGCTTTTTCTGCACGTTTAAAGCGAGTCTGGTATCAATTTTCTGTCAATTATCTTCAGGCTGTCTACACGAGTGGCACTTGCTCCTAATGGGTGCGAGGGTGCATGGAGCAGCATGAACAAAGGGTGATATAAACATAATTATAGAAATAACGGGGATTGTTGAAATAGCAGTGTTTTAAATTATTCTGGTTCTTTATTGTATGCGCTGATCTTTGAGCATAACATTTTAAGGATGCTTGTATTTCGGTACCTAGTCATCAGCCGCAGAGCTGGCAAAAATTCCCGTGCCGAAGAGCCGCTAGCTCAAAAAGCTACCTCTCGGGACGATTACGTCTTGTAGATTATATATTAGATACTAGCACGGCAGTGGCATCGCCAAGTCGAGCGCGAAGCAAACACTGCCGTACCTTATTCACAGGAAACATTTTGTCGCATTTTTAGCCCCTTATTTGTGAACCTCTGGATGGAATAGCAGAAAGCTGAAAGTTTCGTCATCTAGTAAGCTCATAACATATACTTAAAATCCAAAATTTCAAGTCTGTAGGTCACTTAGTTCTGAAATTTTGCCAAATTAAAATGAGATTTTTTTTTTTCTAATTTTAATTTGACAAAAACTTATATACCTTGATGATGTTATTATGTGAGCCTCCTTAAATATTTCATTTATTTTGTTTTTATTATTTGTGGGTCTCTTTTACTCTTCAACTTAGTCTGTGACAAAAATCAAGTCAAAAATTCAAACAAATAAACAAACAAACTCTTCAGCTTAATATAATTGTTATTATTACAAGTATAGTTTTTACCACGAGTCCCACATGGCACACTTATGCTAAAAAAAATATAGCAACGAAATTGTATTTAAATTCTCTATTTAAATTCTGAAATAAAATAAATTGTTTATATTGCTCTCAAAAGTCAAAACTTTGCCTCTAACGGTTACAAAGCCTACGCATAAAATTACACAAAACTTTTGATTCCTAAGAATTTTTGTCACAAAGTTTAAATATACTTATTAAAAAGAATTATGACTTAGAATTATAGCCATCGTATTTTTTCTTAATTGTTATTGTTCTTAAACAAGTATGAAGTTTTTTTCATTACTATAGGTCAAATGTAAGGATTTTGCCGTAGGAGAGCCATGCTTTCGCACGAATGGGCCGGCTCGACTAGAGTGACACCACGGCTTCCCAAATAATTGGCGTGAAACGGCGTTGTGCTGAGTTTACCGATAGCCCAACTTTCATATTCCTCTATACCTATTTCTTCATAAAAAAGGCCGACAACGCACATGCGACTCCTCAGATATCGCGAGTGTCCATGTGCAACGGTAGTTTCTTTCCATGAGGTTGCCAGCCTGCTAGATTGCCCCCTGAATGTTAAAAAAAGGGGTTGTTTTTTTGGAATTAAATCAGAAAATGTGATTAAATGAAATGTGTAATTAAGTTAATAAATGAGAAATTGATTCATAGGCAGGGAGACCTACGTCATTTGATTGATTTAAATCAGATCAATGTTTGTCCAGAACTGTCGGCTAGACTCACCATTACACAACTAAGTTACTTAAATTCCTAGTATACCTACCAATATATTTCTATCATATATGTTAATTTATCCATCATTTAAATATTATTCACAAATAACAGTTTTAAAATTATTCAGTTACATCTGAATAATTTTAACGGACCCTGGATTGAAATTCTTATTCATCACTAACTTTAGCAAATTGGACTCCTTTTATGCGCATAGTGATGAGGGAAAAAATATGTTGTCAGCGCCACATGCAATGCTAATAATGATCTGGTGTTATGTTGTTCATATTCGCAAGATAGAAGACATAGTAATCAGTTTTTTTTTCAAGTCTAGTAAATGTTTGGAAAAGGAGAGGTATTTTTTTATTATATTTATGAGACAAGCGAGCAAACGGGTTACCTGATTAAAACAAATGCCGTCTCCCATGGACACCCATATCATTCGAAGAGTCGAAAATGCGTTCCGGCCTTTGTGAAAAATAGGGAATGGGAATAGGAATAGGGGGAATAGTGAAGTTAGGCCACCGGGAAACTCACTCACTGAACGGAACACAGCACAATGTCATTTCACGCCAGTTTTCTGAGTGGCCGTGGTATCATTCCAGCCGAGCTGCCCCATTCGTACCGAAGCATGGCTCTCCCACGGCAATAACCATCCGTACTATGTACTTGAGATCGGAAAATGTCTCATTGGTAAACGCCTCGACCGGGGCTCGAACCTACACACCCTCTCGAGTGCGAAGCAAAGATCTTACCCACTAGGCTACGACAAGGTTTCAACTGGCCTCAAATACCTACTCTATAATGAATATATAAAAATTTATAAAAAAAGTATGATTCTTGTGTATATTTGTCACTGAACTCCTCCTAAACGACTCAACCGATTTAGATGATTTTCTTGTGTTTTAATTCACCAAGACTGGCAGGACAATAAAGTCTGTTGGGTCCACTAGTACAAATATATTCTCTCAGCCAGTGTCGAAACTGTAAAATAAAATATTTCAATGCAACTAGCAATCCATTTGATTAGCTTTCGCTCTCTAAAAAGTATTACGCGCTCAAAGTTCCAATTTTCCGCCAGTTACACGGAGTTTTGTTTGGGATCGCGTGTATTTATGTGTGTTCTATTCACGTGTTCAGTTTTCGTATAAACGTCTGGCTTAATTTAAGCCCTCCATTTAAATCTGAATAGCGGCTGTAGTGCTTATAGTGGTTTATCTAAATCAGTTATTCCCAAAGCGGTCGGGTGACCCCCCAAGTTGGACCCCCAGGTTAGACTTTCTGCGCCCGTGTAGGCGCGATCATGACAGAAAACTGGGGTCAAATCGTATGAAACGATGCATGAAAATCATAATTAATTAGGTTATATTAGCGGAGAACTAAAATGATAGAATATACTGTTTTTATTAATTACTGTTTGATTGTTTGATGTTGAGAAGATAATTATTGTCACTTATTAAAAAATGAAGTTTTTTATTTACAAATTAGTAGTAATAAAGCTTAAGTGGTTGCATCAACGTTGAGCTGCGGATCAGCAATACTTTGAATTTGGAAATCGCTAGGGAAGGACAACTTGAAAGTTGTCTACTCGTATAAAACAACAAAGTTTGAGAACCTCTGATCTAGACGAAAACGGCCTTTTCACTCGTTCTCTGAATCGTCAGTACAATGATCTTTTGACTGGTGCCAGAGCCAACGGGAGTGTATAAAGTAACGTTTTTGTTCGTTTTGCGATGGTTTGGGTGCAACATGAAATTAAACCGTATCAGAATAGCCTGGGGCTGAAATGCTTCATGGACTTCGTAAATTGTAATCGTGAAACCGATATCTGTTTTTTTCATAAAAATATCAAGTTCCATAGTGAAGTATGTTTTTAACAAGTTTTTACGTACAATACAATCATCACTACCAAAGTTTTGTATGTTGTATTACATATTTTTCTTTTCTCGCTTCTGTTTTTAGGGTTCCGTATTAACATTATCTAATGTTCTGCATCTACAAAATGTTTGCATATAAAAAAGATTGCTTTTTCTGGAGGTTATGGGAGTAATAAAATATGAAGCTCTTACTGGCGACATTATATACCGCGGTTCTCTTATCTTGAGGAGCAGAAGCGAAATTACTTTTTGCATACCATTAGCGTTTTTACTGAAATCATCAACATTTTTATCTAGGTTTTAAAAGGCTCTTCTTCATAATCGGCACATACAGATAATACGTAGCACGATTGTGCAGAGGGCATACGCCAATATATGTTACATATTCGCCTTTTTTGAATGATATTCAGGGGGCAAGCGAGCAGAGGGTGACCTGATGGAAAGCAACTGCCGGCGCCCATGGACATTACTGACATTCGAAGAGCCCCAAGTGCGTTGCCGGTCTTTATGAGGGAATAGGGAATGGGAATAGGTATAGGGGATTGGGGAAGTTGGGCCACCGGTAAACTCACTCGCTAAACGAAACACAGCACAACGCCGTATCACGCCAGTTTTCTGTGAGGCTGTGGTATCACTCCGGTAGAGCCTCCCCCTTCGATCGGTGAGGCGACAAAGTACCGCCGTTTGTCCACCAACACCGTCAACCGAGAACGAGATTATTTCGCCCCGATAAAATGAAACTTTACGATATGGGCTATAAGTTTCATTTTCTACCAACATTGCTCTATCGTCGATATCGTCGACGTCATTAAAGGCGTAGCGGAAAATGAAACCTGTAGCCTATACTTTTAAGTTGCATTTTATCGGGCCGTAATAATCTCGTTCTCGGTTGACGGTGTTGCTGGACGGCCTGCGACGATCAGTTGTGTGGCTTGCACGACGATTGAGATATATAATATATAATAGCGACCAACGATCAACGCCAATGATGTACAGCCTGACATCATTGGCGTTAGAGATAATGTCAAAGTAGAAAAGGTTGAGACACCTCGACTGATTGGAAAATTCATCTTCAACAATATAAGTTATTATTGTTATTAGTCATCAATAAGTCGCGAGCACTATTCTCTAGATATGGATGATATTCTTTGGACAAATTCATACCTACCATTGGTTGTCTGTGTGCTTTATCGTTCACACATGGTGTTGTTAATAAGAGGGTGGCGGTACCTACTGTCTACAGGGTGCGTTATTTGCTATTCTTTGATATTAGTCGCACAGCGTGCAGCGGGTACAGTCAGCAAAAATATAATATTACTAGCGGACCCTACAAACTTTGTCAGGCAGGACAGGCCTTGGTTTGTGATTCTAAAGCATACCCAAGTCCCCTAGAATACACGCAAAATGTCATTAAATAGGTGTAGTCATCCCAGTCTTTCCAGTCGCCGGGAGTTCTGCAGTGACGGACACACGTAAACAAGTATTATATATATTAAGATATACAAAAAGAAACGTCTTACTCCTTCACGCTAAGCTGCTCAGCCGATTTTGATGAAATTGGAAGTATCTCTATGTCAAAGCAAGGATATATTAGCCCCTACTATTACGCGTGAAGGGACGTAAGATACTTTTTATCTTGAAAAAATTTGAAGTTCCCGCCCTATAAACAAATTTGGGCACAACAATGACTCCGTTGTGCCAAAATTCCAGTATGAAAAATGATAATTTTGTAGAATCTGTTACATAACACACAAAACACCATCTTGTATGAATCTATCACCATTCTACATAAAATCAATTGCTATTCAAGGAGCTTCATATTTTTAGCTTTACACCGTAATCTGATATTTCTGCTGACTCTCCTGAGGGTGCTGTAATCAAGCCTCTACAGTGCAGCTAAGTGTTTGTTTTACTAATACAATATTTGCAAATGTACTTACTATGTTTTGATGTTTTTTATTTATTTTGTTTATGCTCTGCGTAAATATTTGTGTTTATCTCGAGTGTAATTTATTAGAACGGTTTTTCGATAAATACAAGTATATTTTCGAAATAAAAACCAAGTGATATCCTATGCCTGCAAATATTTTTAGACTATCTAGTAAGTCAGTCCTATTGGAGAAGTTGATTCTATCAGATGGCGGATCTAGTGGATTAGTCGTGTTATCCCCAGCCAACGATCTCGACTTATGTTAATTATTATTAATTCACATATTCTGACCAGATTATGAAAGGATGCGATCTGTCTATGAATATATTTTTCGATTATAGGTACCATCGAAGAAATAGAAATAGAGCCTTACGGACCTGTGTTATTTCGTCGGAATAATTTTATGTCAATTACATGCAAGCCTTGGCCAGTCGGGTGCGTTTGACGTAACTTACTTAAGCCTGGGATCTGACTCTGAATCAACTTTAATGAAAGTACTACCAGACAAGTTAATTTGTTGATTTAAATTGACTTATAGCCAGATGTAAAGCTATTTTGGTCGCGTTATGCCAGACCCAGTAGATCATGGCTAGCATCAAATTGACATATTCTGACCATAGAAAAAAAGGCGAACATCTCGAAACTTGCAACGTCAATCTTAAAACAAAATCTTTTTTGTTTTTAATAAAAGTAATGTCTAATCTAAGAAGGCGATAAGGATAACAAAGTAAGCAGAAAATATAAATAATGACGCGGAAACCGGGAAAGAGGGAACGTATAGGCTGATTTATTACTCCGTCCGAGGGGAAAAATATTTTAGTGCTGGCAACCCTGACGACTCGACGTCAGGTGGCTAATATTTTTTTAAACTACCGCCAGGTGAGTGGTGACATTTCACTTTAGATGTAACTTATTTACAGCTGCTCCCTTAACAGATGCTCTCTTAGATTAGAAAGGTTTGTTATTGTCTACTGTCTAGTCTAGACTGAAACGATATCTTTTGAGAGGATATTAAACTTCACATAGATATAGCTGAAAAATTATGCTTGTAATACTTATGTGGGAATGAACGTGGTGGCCAAAGGAAGATCTTCCGACCGAGAGAGGTGTTATACTCGGTCAGACCGAAGCCCAC
>JAOTAV010037379.1:0-18673 GCA_026546445.1 Cyclargus thomasi
TATTTAATACTTTTATACTATACACATATTTAAGATTTTTATTATATGATACATATATTTAATACACATCTAAGACCCAGGAACATGGAAAAACTTTTTGCTCCGTCGGCGAAACGGCGTCGAACCCGCGACCCCCGGCGTAAGCTACCAACGCGCTTACCAACTGAGCCACAGAGGTCGTCGTTAATCTAACTTAATCTGACGGTTTCGACGACATTTTGGTACCTAAAAGTAACTTTTTAAAGAAGCAAACTATCTAAGAAATTTTTATACCAAGATAACCTACACTAGTTTAATCTGACGCGCTTCTCGAAAATCTAAATTCACCTTTTGGGCTCCCCTACCAAAAGTCAAGACTTACGAAATTATGGCGAAATTAATTTGAAGTGCAATAGTCGGTTTGATAAGTTAATTACCGTACGGCCTGCATACCGCCGTGGAAGCCTTACCGACGCCTGCAATTTGTTATAATCGCTGTCTAACCTACATACTCCCCAACACTTGCAGATATTGAGCTGATACACGCTGCAATCTCATATAATTAACACTTCAGTAACGTGTCGAGAACTTGTAGTTCTCTTAATATAATTCTTGTGTTCTTGTGTGTTTATCACCGAACGACTAAATGAATAATTGGGGACCATCCATAAAGTACGTTACATCTAAAAGGGAAGGGACGAACAAAGTGTGACATCGTGTGACAGGGGAAAGGATTTAGTTTAGATTTTTGACATCACATTTTTTTAATTATATTTAGGGGGCAACCGAGCAGACGCAGCAACAAACAGAGCAGACAGGTTACCTGATGGAAAAATTGCCATCGCCCATGGACACTCGTAACATCCGAAGAGTCGCAAGTGCGCTGCCGATCTTTATGAGGGAATAAGGATAGGTGGATTAGGGAAGTTGGGCCACTGGTAAACTTACTCACTGAACAAAACACAGCACAATACCGTTTCACGCCAGTTGTCTGTGAGGCCGTGGTATCACTCCGGTCGAGCCGGCCCTTTCGTGCTGAAGCATGTCTCTCCCACGACAATGAACATCCGTATTATGTAATTGAGATCGGAAAATGTCTCATTGGTACACGCCTCTACGGACGCTAGAATTTTCTTTGCTTCAAACTTCACGGGGCCCGAGACTTTTCCAACGAATGCAAAACCATAGAAATCTGTTCGTGCGTTTTGGAGTTATATCGTGAGGAATGAAAACCCGACTTATTTTTATATACATAAATATGTGTAGTGAGAAGTGTGTCGCGTGTCGCGGATGTAAATTAGCGATATACTTCAGGGATTACGGAGCGGGTCGAGGCGTTCCCATGACTGACGTGCGCGTGAACCGGAACGCGGCACCACTGTTATTGTTGATGGTTTTTGCAACAATAACTGGGACGAGTCTGTTTACATGGCTCCGTTACTTCTGAACCGTCTACAGCCTACAATCTAATGAAGCCGCTAATCTGAGCAGACTGAGGACAGGAAATTTTTTATAATGTCTCTTGATTCACGTAACTCACAGTAAAAAGATTATAGCGTCTGTGGATGTCATTTTCCGATCCCAAGTACATAATACAGATGCTCATTGCCGTAGAAGAGCCATGCTTCGGCACGAATAGGCTAGTTCGACCGGAGTGATACCATGGCCTCACAGAAAACTGGCGTGAGACGGCATTGTGGTGTGTTTTGTTCAGAGAGTGAGTTTACCGGTCTCGCAACTTCCGTAACCCCTATTACCATTTCCTATTCCGTCATAAAGGTCGGCAACGCACTTGCGACTCTTCTAATCTCGCGAGTGTCCATGGGCAACGGCAGTTGCTTTTCACCAGGTACCCCGTTTGCTCATCCCCTTAATATCATTAAAAAAAACTTAGAAATGAACTATCGCTAGCAGTATTTCCGGACTTGCAAACTTTCAAGAAAAGGCCGGCAACGCACCTGCAAATCTGGTTACTGCGAGTGTCTATGGGCGACGGTAGTTGCTTTCTATCAGGCATCGAACTCTATTACAATGTCACGTATAAAATATTCATTGCTATTCGTTGAAATTATTCACAAACTTGACGTAACTAATCTGGCTATTGAAATTAATGTGATTCAAATGGATGTTCGTTAGAATCCTCGAAGTTCGAGGTCGGGCCTTAGCCCTCAAGCCGATTGCAACTTCACTGTTATCCAGAGAGCTAATCAATTACTGTCCAGCATTACCTAATGCCAGCGGTTTTACAACAAACCATTAAATAGAGATCGGGTAATCTTTCTCGGAATGCTTAATGCTAATTAATTCGTTGATAACATTTCCAAAATACGGTAAGCGATACTAAAACGTGGTAAATGGTAAAGCTATTTAATTAAGCAATAGAATAGTTTATCGACTATAAATCTTTGGTTCTCAAAATATAGATGGTGTATCGACTTATTATTAATGTTGCCACTTAAAGGATTGCACATGAAGACATATATAAGTGGATAAAGTGGGTAAGTAACATTTACAAAACTGACGGATTTTTGTGTAAATTGAGGCTTAAGGACGCTTTAGGATTTTAAATAATGTGCATTTGATGTATAGCTAGATAGACAAGCTAGATAATAAAATCGCTAAATTACAAGATTTATCAAAATGTCATGGGAAAAAAATGATTATTTACTCCAGGGTTGTAAATGTTAGTTATTGGCTTCTTCCACGTATATCTTCATGTATATCAGCAGTCAGCACCGTACACGTCATACGCGCGTAATATGCAAGGATTTACTTTACGAAATTCGGCGCGTACGGTAATGCGGCGCGTGTAGTGCGTGCGGCGCGTATAAATATATATATGTTCATAATATAACATAATCATCTAAGTTCATAAAAGTCCGTTAATCCAGCTCAGCATAACCTGTCGCGAATTGCTTTGGAATGGCATCGCGTTAAACTCGGACGTAACTCAAGCCGTATCGTATTCGAATTTCGAACCTACTAGCTGATCGGACGGACGTCTCCGAAGACGCCACTAGTCGCCCTCATCCAATATTCGGTTATCTGAGATTGAAATATGCAAATGTTGCCATATGTCAGACGTCGTTTGTGGAACGAATGGCATTTGAATGTTCAGTTTCCAATCTGGCTCTATATGACATTTTGCGCACTTCGTACATACACCGTTCATGTGCCAAGTACGTTTTTTGCGCAAGTTTTAGAAAAGGTTGCATAAGAAGCTGCCAAAAAGCTTTGTTTAAACAACATATTCCAGCTATAACAAAGAAGAAATTAGAAAATCGCTTTATAAACGGCGGAGTAGTAACTTGAAGCTACAAAAAAAAATTAAGGAGAACCTTCTCGATTTTAGAGGTCGGTTAAAAACAATCGAAAAGTTATAAACATAGTACAATTGTTCAGCGACAATATTAGAATTGAATAATATTCAACACTTAATCAATTTTAGACCTGCAATTTGTTTCGTGTTCGTGTTTTGAAATTTTTGTGTGTAATTAATTGTAGAATTTAATTCAATCAATATAAAACTAATTGGCAGTGGCGTAACTACAAGGTGGCAAGCCGGCAAAATGCCATGGGCCCGGCCGGAAGGGACCCCCGATCAGAACCTGTCTAGCAAGTGGTAAGCGACTATTCTTTACAATAATCGCTTGATGTGTTTTTGTATTGAATTAACATAGTGGAACGAAAACGATTTGCCACGGGCCTCGAACGGTATAGTTACGCCACTGCTAATTGGCAAACTTATTTTTATAATTAAATTTACGTCAGAAATGTCAACTTATTAACATTTTTATTATATTTTAAAAATATTTGTGCGAAACAAGTCTAACTTGTTGCGTAAAAATAGAGAGGAAATAATTTAAAATATTTACGTTACAGTATTCAAATTTGTAAGTTGAGTTTTATATGAGTTGTAGCCTAGCCTGTAGGTATTTTATAAAAAAAAATATTAGCTGCCCCGTGTCTACTTCGTTGGGCGGTAGATAATAACACAATAGATATCCAATAGCTGCCGATTCTCTGATATACTGAATATGCGTACAAAATTTGATAAAAATCGTTAAAGCCCTTTCGGATCGTTAAGATAACTAACATTGAATAATTTTTAATTGAACTAAATATCTCAATACAAATCTTTTCATTTTCCTGAAAATTTCTGGCTAAACTAATAACAACTATTGTATAAGTATATGTATATAGGAGTAACTCTATATAAACCACATAGGTTTTGTGAGCAGCTGTTAGGCGCAGGCGATGTGAGTTCTCAAACGAGTTTGAATTTAGGTGGGATGTGTAAGATATGACGTTCATTAGCCGTGTCTGCAATCTTAGGTCCCGTTCACACTAGAAGACAACACGTTCGATAACTGCATGGGGGTCCGATTCTCTTAATTAGAATCTCTACTGGTCTGAGACTGTGAAACTAATGTAAGGAGTATTTCCTAGGACATGATTGTCTATATATCTTTATCACAAACGACGTCGTTTGTAATCGCTTTTTCTAATTGATCCATTATTCTTATACAAAACTAGATGACGCCCGCAAATCCGTTGCGTCAAAATCCGTTTATTCGTAAGTACATGTTTCCGTAACCTACATGTTTCCGGGATAAAAAGTTTCCTATGCCGTGCTTCGGAACTCAAAGTACATGTCGATGGCAGAAAGCAGAAGTGACGTATCTTAAAGAGACTAATTTACATTCAAAAATGTTTAGTATGTATGTTTTTATAGGTTTTTTATTCGTGTTACATTTATTTGTTTCGTGTAATTTTAAATTCGTTATATCTTTTGAATGGATTGTCCGATTGAAATAAAATAAAAAGTAATTTATAGCTACTGAAACAATCTTGCTCAATGAATAGTTTATTTGGATAAGGATTAGTATTAGACCATAATATGATCAATAAACATTGGTTAATAATTTTAATTACTTTTATTCTATGGAAAAGTTCTTATAATGGCTAAAACATAAATGTTTGGTTTATACTATCGCGGACTTTTTTGTAGGCATTATTGAGCTCTACAACTTTTCTATAGAAGTCAACCGTACATCTCTAACCATTTAAGCAGCGTTCGCGAGAATCGTTAAAGTACGGCAGTTTTTTCGACGACTTATTCCACAATTTTCACTACCACGAAAAATCCTATTTTCCGGGATAAAACAGCCTATACGTATAGGCTATAGCCTATACGGATTCGGAATCCCTCTAAGTAATGGTAAAAGAAATTTTGAAATCGGTCCAGTAGTTTTTTAGCCTATTCAATACAAACATACAAAAATACAAAGGTTTCATCTTTATAATATTAGTATAGATTAATTTAATAAAGATAGAAAATTAAAATTTTAAACATGCTAGTCGTATAATTCAAAAGGTTTGAGATATGTCAATGTCACCAGTCACCGTACTAAATTTCAGCAAAATCGTTTCAGCTTTTCAGGCGTAAGTTGGTGACAGACAGACAATCGCATATTTTATTTTAAGTATGTATGCATTTTTTCATACATTATAAGTTATAACTTTACTACGTACGCAGATTTGAGTTAGAGGTTGCCGCGGTGAATGGTCCTCGTATTGTCCGCTAATTACACGCTACAGTTTGTTATGAGATTATTACCGAACTTCGGTGCTCCCAGATCTTCAAACTTCCCGGCTTCAGCGTCTACTGCATTTTCCAATGACTTCATTTGTTTGTTTTGATTTGGAAAGGGCTTTGCCTGAAAATATAAGTTAATATTGAGAAATTGAATGAGCTTCTTAGAGTCACCTTTTAAGGGTACATAATTTGTTTCGTCGAGGCTGCCATCAATTCTATTATCCATTGGCAATTTGATATACTTATGAATGCTGAAATTGATAAAAAGGTCGAGGTCACTGAACCCTATTAATTTTGAAAGTTGTTTTGGGATTTTTTCCGCCCATCCGATGCGTCCATTGTTCCATAATGAAATTCGAGAAACACCGGCGACCGGGGCTCGGAAGCGATTTGTTTATAAAATTACATTTTTGTTTTACAAGCGGAGCGACAACATTTGCGAAATTTCGTATCTGCGTGGTCGGGCCGCCAGGAGCGGAGGCGGAAAGATCTGTTGTCCTGTTCCAGGAGCATCGATTGGCGTTGTCGCGGGTCGCCAGCCGAAAAGGGGCTCTAGGTCCCCGGCTTAGGGTGAGGGATCGCGGGTCCCGGGGATGGAGTTAAGCCGTAAGGTTCCGGGATCGATCGCCGACCACGCGGTAGGAGTCGGGCCCGCAGTGCCGAGCCGGTCGCCGGCTGCTCCGCCCGCGTGCTTCGCTGTCGGCTGTAACATGCGACGCGCTGCCAACGCGTTACGTGGATGTGCGATTTTTTTACCGAAATAAATAAAAATTGGATAAGTGTTTTGATACGAAATTTTTGTGATAAGTGTACTGTTGACTGTGCTCAGTGCTATGTTATGGTAAATTCGGCGAAATCTCCTTTTGTTTCCACAATTTTGTTGGTAAATAAATGGACGTAAATAATAAGGAACAAACAATCTTATAAGACCGAAATAAATATAAATAAATTACATATATACATTTATTAATTTACCTAATCTACTACTAGTTTAAACAACTTTGTGAAGTGAAGGTCACAATTCGTAGAGCTTTTAGGCAGGTGCTTTTCTTGGTTCGTTTTATTATTTAAATTATTTATGTGATCAGGTATAACGACGCATATTATATAAGTGATTAAGGTGAATCAAGTTTTTTGTACCACAATTTCAGCCTTTACGAGTTTAAACCGTAATAATTACTAATTAATGATACCTGATTTAAATCTAATCATATCATGTCATATTATTTTAATACATAGACCAAAGAAGAATTTAAAAAAAAATACAGTTCTTATATGTTTACCAGCAGTTGCCCGGGGACAAAAAATGTGGACTACCGACTCTATACATAGAAATGTTTTCATTTAGTATTTATTTAGTAAATTATCGGTTAAAATATTTCATTGGCTATAGAATAAACTTATTTTATCGATGAATAATACGCTGATTGACTTTTTATTCAAAGATTTGTCTAGGACAAAATAAAGTTGATTCACCCATTAACATTTTTGTTCAAAAATCAATATACAACTTAGAAAAACTGGTAAAATTTTACAAATGTTCATAAATGTTTGATGTCCTCAATTAGTCTATGTGTCGTTTAAAATAGTGATGATCGAATCTAATTGTTGTTAGTAATGACTTCTCGGTCTAGTGTTCTCCATATGACGTGTCTGACGAAGGATCAGACCGCAGACACTGCGGACAGTTCGTGGAAGTGCGAACCTCCATCAATATTAGACACGAGTTCAGTACTCATTTGTTTATTAGCTTAATGAAATAATCAGTGACTCTTAAAAGTGACTATTAAAGAGGTTTCTTTGAGCTTACTTAACCAGCTTCCAGTATTGTTGTCCCAAGCTTAGAGCTAATTTGTTTCTTAGCTCGATGAGATGATCAGTGACTCTATTATAGGTTTCGTGGTCCTAACACTAACGGCATAGCCAAAAATCTATTACATAAAAAAATAAGTCGGGCTTACCTTCCTGACACCATAACTACAGAGCACATGAACCGATTTCCACGGTTTTGAATTCGTTGGAAAGGTCTCGGACGGAGTCGCGGGCAACAGCTGGTATAGTATAAATTAAATTGTTTATCAGCTCATTGAGGATTGTGACTCTACTTACGACGATTCGTTGAGTTGACTTAACCAGCTTCCAGTATTGTTAGCCCCGAGTTTAGTGAGAATTCATTTGGATATTACTGTGATCAGTGACTCTACTAAAGAGGTTTTGTAGAGCTAACTGAACTATAGCTGAATATCTTCTTTTTTTTGGTGGTAGTGTTTGGTTAGCCTTGGCGCTGATAATGTAGAAGTTGTTTTTTATTTTTTTAATCTATACCTTATTAACGACATCGATTTATCAAAACTTACTTAGGCTTTTAAAAGGTCGTTAGATCTTTCAGCAGTTTCATCAAAAGTTTTACATCGTTTTATAAAATGATCATTAAAATGCACACATTATAATCGATGGAATGTAACCGCCATGTTTGATGTTTAATAATTATGTACAAACAGTTCGATCAATTTGATTTTATTAAATAATACACCGATAAACTGGAGAGCTCATTTTCACACTCACATTTGCGACCACAAACATTCATTTAACATGTCTGTGTACATTAAAACTGCCTCATGAAAAATTCTGGACGATTACAAACTAAGGGACCCTCCGTTAAGTACGCTAGAAATTTATTTTTATTGGACCTCTACTCTGCTTATGGAACGTGAAAATGTGGAACTTATGCTTCTAAACCACTCCCTTCTCTCGTGTGACGTCATAAGTTAGCAATTTTACAGCTAATAATAATTGGTACTACGACACAAAATTTAGGACCCCTTTGTCAAACCATGTCACACTTCGTCGACCTTCCCCCTCCCTACCCGTGGCGTACTCCATGGATGGTCCCTTATCTGATCGAAAAAGCGTCGATGTTATACGCTAATCGAATGCTGCTAAACGAAACGCAGACCGCCAAAAAGAAACAAACCGGACATTCCTGATGAATAAACTGAGAAATTTATAAAGACGTTTGTTATTAGAGTTGATTTTATGTTGGAGCATAAAGCCTCGAATCTCGCTCGATCTGATTATTCCAAATTCTCAAAGGCGTTTTGACCCGACGTTAACCGTTTTGGCTCTGTTCGACACTGTTGTTTCGTGTTAAAAAGAATCAATGGTGTAGCGAGGTTATTGTAAAATTTCACATTTCATTAAGTTGGTACGTATACTAATCGCTTATTTGTTAGCGTCATCCAAGTGCTATGTCAGTAATTATTGTGTAGTTGCAGGTTTGTACTTTATAACAGTGTGTCACTTATTCCAGGTCTTTATCGGTTGTAGTGTCATACTAGGATTCAATTATAGAGAGCTGGTATATTTGTATATCTACAATAATTTTTACGCTTTGTGCAACTATTATTGAATTACTAATATTTTATGTAAAGTTTATTGCCAAACTCTTCAGAAACGACTCAGCTAATCTTTTTGAAATGTTTGTGCTTATCGCGAGGATCTTGTTGGTCATCTTCTATTTTGATACCTCAATAATTAAATGTATACGACATTGTTCAGCTGCTGTTTAATTAATTATTATTCACGTAAGATAGTAGTAGTTTGCCTAGTTTAGTATATTTATCCATTTATTGTCAACTATTATTTATTTTATAATTATTTTTAATTATTTCTATTGTTTACTTTACCCCGCATACTGTTTTAACCGATTAAAAAAAAAAGAGGAGGTTCTATGTTGGGCTGTATTTTTTTTAAGATTAAATATTTTCTTTCTTGCAGGGTTGCCTGGTAGAGATCGCTAATAGCGTAAAGTCCTTGCCCCCATTTGTATTTAATTTTAAGCTCAGGTTTAATAATATGATTGTTTTTAACTAAATGTGAGCAATAAATTGTCTTTCTATCTATCTAAGATTTTAGGTAGGGAGCTTACCGCTCATAAGCACTTTAGTAGCTCTACCATCAGTTAGAAGCAATCGTGTTCATCGATATTGTTATAGACATTTTAAGAATGTCAATTTTAGTGGCCACAAGTGACGTATACTCGTTATATAATATCGCTATAGCGAGTCTATACTCATAAATCATAAAATTTTGCCATACTCAAATTAAGGTAGTCGTTATCGACTGCCTTTAAATAGTATTACATGGTAAAGTACACATATCGTAAGGTTAAGTGCCTCGAGTCCACAACGTAACATGCCTTTGGTGGGTGTAGTTTATCCTTGTTTACTAATGCTGACGACGAACCATTAAGTAGGACAATAATTGGCATGCTTGTGATCCTGTGTTTATGACTAGTTGGTGCGCGAAAATTTGTATGTCACGCGAAACCGTACATTTTCCCGGGATAATAGTACCCTATATGTTGCCCAGGCCTAGCTATTACACAAAAAAAAATGATTTATTCAAATCCGTCTACTAGTTCCTGAGATTAGCGAGTACAAACAGACACCTTTTTTGTCGATTAGCGTTCTATTACTGTTCCTTGGCACACCCACATTGATTATTTTGTAAAAATATTAAAATGTACAGGCACTCCATTTTTACTGTTTAATTATATTTGCTTAGTCTCAGTTACGTTAAGTTAGTTTTTTGTTTAACGTTTGAAGATGTTTGTTTTTATTATTTAAACTAAATCATGTTTTCTTTTTATTTTTTATAACGTCGCGTCTTGTAATGCCCAAATTCTCTTGAATATTACGTATTATTTATCAAAGGTATATAGATCGCAGGGAAAGCCGCACTGTTAGGACATTCAATATTAAAATTCTAGTATTAACCCATGAAATCAAGTAATTGCAATAATGATTATCCTATAAGTATAAGCCATCTTACACTCTACCTGTGGAACTAATTTCATAAAAAAAAACTTTCAGAAGCTTCGGATCGGATTCGGATGGTACATGGACAAACGTCCAAATTCTTTCATATTTATAATATTGGTATGATTTCAAAAGACAACGCGACCTTCCTGCTATCGGTGTGCTCAAATTTATTTCTTGTACTGGGTGGCTATGGTTTGTTAACACAAAATGGAGAGGCAACGTCCAATTCGAATTCCTCAGCGTTCATGTCAGTTTTTGTATGAGATGTACTCAATGAGCAGTCAGTAGTGATATTGTCAGCAATTGTTGATGAATCACCGTTCACCAGTGATTAGCTCTCAGCATGCGGCCAATTCTGTCCGATAGGCTCATTTGTGTTTACTACTATTTGTTTCTATCAACAGCTTGTTATCGACTGCTCAATGATATGATAGTATGGTCGGAATCGAGGTATAAAAAGATAATACTTTTTTTTCTGTTTTTTTTTTTCTATTGGCCAATCACTCTGAAACTACAACACGGATTATCATGAAATAGGGTGTGCTGTAAACAGATGGGGTATAAGCTGACTTAAATTGTGTGACACTTCTTATATTATTAATTTCATGCACCCATGAGGTAGTGTATAATACAAAATGGTTTGAAACAACAAATTATTTTCTTATTTATTTTTACTTTTCTTTTAGATTTTATAGGACTTTCCGCGATCGAACGGCAGTTTTTCGGCTATGCATAAATTATACATAAATAACTTTTCGTCTGTTTCTTAGGTCTATTGGTTATTTTTATTTAATCACATACTAAAGTGTTATTAGCCTGTATTATAAATGTAATAGTAAATCTAATAGTCTTACCTTTAGATAAAGAAGGAATCTTAGACTATATTTACTGCAGCGTCATTGGTTATCTAAGCTTTTCTATCAGAGCTTTCCTTAGATTTGATGTACTGCAATGAGATAGTAAATATTCAAAGTAACAATTTCAAATTATATTTATTCATATGGAAGATTTGCACGGTTGTAAAATTTTTGAAAGATCGACTCGATGTTTGTTAATCTAATATATAAAACTCTCGTGTCACCGTTTTCGTTTGTAATACTCCTCTGAAACGGCTTGACCGATTATGATGAAATTTTTATCCGTGCTTGTCCGGTATCTATGAGAATCGGCCAACATCTATTTTTCATCCGCCTAAATGTTAGTACAACCCTAAATTTTTTTTGGCAAAACAACGTTTGCCGGGTGAGCTAGTATTTCTATAACTATCCTTTCACAAAGTGCCTGTGTATTATAATTAAACTGGTGCTTTTATGAGTGTTCAAGAGAAAGTAGTGTATAGTAATTGATTTCGCGTAACATTTACAAACGTAATTAGCACGGCTGATCAAACGTGTTCTCACAGAGTAAACGCTTGTAAATAAAGTTATTCTTGAAACTGTTGAAAAGGTTATTAACATATTGCATAACTTCACCGACATTCAACATTTAACACTCGTCACTGTGCTCGATTTAGTTGGAATTTAGCTTGACTTTTTAAAGCCTTTTCTTTAGTTAAATTGTAAAAAAAAAAATCTCTTTTAAGACAATTTATTTTGATACACAAAAAATGAAAAACCGGCCAAGTGCGAGTTGCACGAAGGGTTCCATACGAGTAAACAGCAAAAAAATGAGTAAATGTACTTCGAAAAGTTAAACAGGTCTACACTTCCTAATAAGTGATAGCGCGATATAGACGTACTGCAGCGCTATCTAGAACAAAGATATTGAACAAAAGTGGACAGACAGACATCATAGTATGAGTAATAGGGTCTTGTTTTTACCTTTTGGTTACTCTAAAAATCGACTTCCACAGCAAAAACAATGGATAGACGAACTGAAAAGTAACAAATAATTCTTATTCTCTTTTAGTGCATAAGACCGAACCTGTGACCTGTGACCTAAGCCACAATAAAAATCGTAATCAATCTTTATAATTTTGAAGTCGGTACACCAGCTTACATTTTCCTTAGATTTTTGACATTAAACTGCTTAAGTTAGCTGGCGAACTTGTAACGTAAAACACGTTCGTTTTGTTTAAAATACCACGAGAAGACCGTTTACACGGTTAAAATGTAATTAGCTACATTATAGTGATGATGATGATCGGTGAAATTGGTGAAGTGGCTTTAGCTTATAGATATTTTTGTGTTCTGTACAGCGCTTTCGGAATCGGGGTTCATTTGTCCAAAATCTAACTTTTTGGTTGCATATACTTGAAATTTTCAAAAAAAGTGAAAATCAAAATTGTGTCCATACAAATTTCAGAGTGTCCTCGATTTCTTCTGGATCGAATCATAAGATCACCACTTTTGTGAAAATGGGTTCTAATTGGGAATTTGAATAAAAAAATAATATTGATTTTTTTAAGTATTTGAAAACTTTATTATAAATAACAATAATATTTACAACAAAAACCCGATTGGAGCTATCCTATACAACAAATAAAAAATTTCATAGTCGGTCCACAAACGGTATGGTAAGTAAACAAACTTAATAAAAAAGAGCATATACATGGTCGAATTGAGAAACCTCCTCCTTTTTTGGAAGTCGGTTACAAAGGCATACAATAAGTGCTGATGAAATAAAAAATATGGAATCTAATTAAAGTCCAACAAACTTAACATACGAATCGAGAGCATATTAAAACGCAGTAACATTAGAAATAAAAGACAAGAAGCAAACAAAATGTGTCGCATACTGGATTTAATTACAGAAAAAGTTCGCAAATACCAAGTGGGAGATAAAAAGCGAACGCGGTCCGCGATGGTTATAATGTTATTGACCGACCTGATGGGACGTTATCTGTCTAGTAGCCGCGCCGCATGCAGATCGCCGTGTATAAATAGACGGATGATTTCTTTTTACATCGCCCGTCCTTCCTATCGTGTACTTAGCCATTGTAGTGATGTTTGTACAAGTAACTGAGTATCGTCTAGTAATATTAGCCAGAAACCGTATTCGCCAAAACTTTGGCGACTCAAATTTCCGTTTTTATGCTCGATTGGCAGTGTTTTTATAAATTATACATGCCCATGTTATTTGATGACGTCATGTTCCCTTTTCGGTCGCCCAAAAATATCCCACGAAGGTCGAAATAAAACCCATTCAACACGGCACAGGACCCGGCGCATTCAGACCGTCTCCTTGTTATGCAAATTGTACCCACCCATAACAACTCTATTGTGAATTTCAGTTAACTGTATCATTACTATCAGCTCTTTCATTGAATTGTGGACGTAAGAATAATCGCCAATGTTCTAAATACAAATTAATGTCATTTTTAAAGGATGTTCTCACTTCTTTATTTCATATCATTGAACATTTGATGGGTATCGTAATACCTGGATCAATTATATTGCCACGCTGTAGTTGCCTCACACGATCGTCATAGTTTATAGCTATTTCTGTAATCGGCGATGAGTTACGTACGCTCACATTGTGGTCGTGCGCAGACTGAGAGTTATGTCGAGCCGAGGGTGACTAACATGTCGTGTCCTTAAGTATGTTGCGTTCTTAATCCAACAAACGTTACAGAGATGGCGTTATGAAGTTTATTTATATACTCATGTATATAAATAAACTTCATGAATATGGGAGTAAAAACTTAATATTTGGATATTTGATGTCGATGGATTTAATTTTCTTGGAAATGAACTAACACGCACAGCATATTTCCATGTCCTACGGATTTTCGAGAAGCCTCAAGGTAGCTCGACCCTAGTTGTTAATAAGGACGACACGACACAAAAATAAATCTGCGAAAGTCAAGACAGTTAAACAAAGAGACTATCTCTTTCAATTAACATCAGAAAAAGCTGAAGGGAAAATCAAAGAAACGTTTAACGCTCACTGAAAAACGAATCAATGACGCCCATTAATTTGAATCTGCAGGTGGAACATCTCCGATATTCTTTACTTTAGATGTCCCGGAATTCTTTGTTTATTGTACATCGTGCAGATCTAGCTGAACTTAATGAGTTTGTCTGTGCTTGTCATTTGAGATTCGTTAAGTATTCCTTTGCTAAATTTTCTGGAGCTTGTTAAAACTTTTAGCTCTAGGTTTAATTTTACTTTATGTAGGACACGGTAAATCTGTTCTAAAATAGATCGACTTCAGAAATCGGCTGCACTCAAAATATTTTTTAAAATTGATTTTAACGTTTCATGTTATGTACATAATTTGCACAAAGACTTCAAAGATCTTAAATTTGTTTTCGTAATTAACAATATAGTTCTTAAAATATATTGTTTTGTGTTAGCCGAGAAATAAATTTTCCAGACAGCTAGGCTTTTTACTGGAGCTTATTACAATTTTATAATGAAGATTGATTTTAATTGACCGCGGTCTCTTCGCGGTTTGCAATTTAATTATCTCGACGTAAAATGCTTGTGCTCATTAAATTAATTCCCTCAAAACGTCCTAACAGCGCACTAGTTTTTGTTAACCGAGGTGACATTTTTCGTAAAGTATTACAATTGCTTAGTTTTTAGAACATTTTGTTGAAAGTTTATTGAAATTAGTCGAATTTTCCCTTGATAACATTGTAAAGTAAGAAAGCCTGTTGACCTCCGGCGGACATGATTTTCTACAAATGGGTACGAGTTCTATTTAAAACTCTAATTGGGGTGCGATAACGTCCATACATCAGGAAACAAGAGGTTCGGAGTCAGTATAGAACGTACCTAACGAGCTCAATAACAGTTTTATCGTATGCAGCGAATCTGGTGGCTGGCCTTCTAATGATACAATCTATGCGAACTATTGTACCGCGTTCGATTCCCACGTGGGGACGTGGAGCTTATACGAATGCAATGTCATGATTTAAGCCTTACCTTAGAACAGAATAATATTGGCTTTTTATAGTAAATTACAAAGATGTGAATATCCATTGTTGTTTTCACTTCAGTATTATATATATTTGAATATTTTTATTTATTTTACTTAAAAACACAGTTGAAGTTTTCGCATGTGCAATAGATTTTCAAAGAGTTCTTACTCTGACCCTTTACATAAATGATTTCTTTGGAAAAAGGCCTTAAAAATGCTTAAACGTAATATTTTACGTCAAGCCTAATTATCATGAGTAAAAGTATTTAAACAAGCACTTCTATTGTACACAAGTTGTCTTTGAGTTTCATAACAAGGCTTATAATGTAAATTTTGTCTCTTAAGAAACTTGTGAGAGGTCAAATTTTTACCCTCCCAGTTGTTTTGTAAACATTTCCAGTAATGTGCTTTCATATTTCTTTATTATGAATAACATAATCATCTCGGTAGGGCTGTATTTAAAAAGTAGTTTCATTTAAGCTTGCTGTCTATTGAAATCAATTTAACGTAAACTAATAAATGTAATCGGAATGTAGGATTAGGTAATATAACTAATAGTGCAAATAATTTGCACGACAGAATGCTTCAAGCCGATCAAATCAGATCCACGAGCGGTGGGGTCTCCTCGTGTACGCGCGAATAACTGGTTGTATGGGGTGTATAACCTGCTGGTAATAAAATTGCGTAAACGTATTGTGACAAGATTAATCAACAAGATAAGCCGTTTGTGATCGAGTGGCTCGATTTGTGTAGATAATCGACTTGAATGAATATTTTTCTTCGCAATAATTTGTTGTTGCGTTTAGTGCTTATCTCCAGTTATTTTGAGATCTTGTCTTCATCTTGGCGCTTTATAAGATCGTACGGGTTGAATGTTTATAAAAGTATGCAAAGCGATTACGAGTATATTAAATTTATTCATTTAGTCAATGTTATTTCAAAAAATAATTTTATTATCAGAAAACAATTTTAATCATTTACACGTTTATTGATTTTGAAAGACAATTTTATAAAATCCAGATTTTTAACGTTCTAGCTTCTAACACGATTCGAAATCTGAAAACATTAATCATTACGTGAGCGGCATGCTGGATCTTCCGGCAAAAATCTTTTAGGATGAAATACTGTAGTCTGCAGATTAGTTTTGTTTTTAATTTTAATGGAACTGTTAAATTTCTTACCATATTTGTTTCCTTTAAAATGTGTCTACTAGTTTCTTTCCAAAACCTTTAAAAGTATTTTCCGATTAGTATTATTGTTGTTTGACGTCGTAGATTTAAAAGATTATCTTATTACTGAAAAATCTATTAATAAATTATAATTAAATATCATAAGAAGTATATTCATAAAAACTAGAGATCGCTCTGTTCGAAATTCGATCATAAATATTTAAATCCCGTGTGAATAGGAGCTATAAAAAAATCTACTCTCAATTCAATCACACACTTCAATTTGGCAGAAAGGTCTCGTTCCCAGCCCATACATTTTATTAAAAACCCTAGACTTTCACCATAAACAAAATATGCAAGAATAAAACATATTTCTAAAATAATATTGGTACTCCACGCTCCTTCTCTATATCAACAATAATTGTGAGAAGTTTCAAGCTTTTACATCTACGTGTCTTGTGTAAAAAGGGATACAATATTTTCCGCCCGCGTATTATAAAGCGTCAATTTCAGCACCCTCGTAGTAGCATTAATCATATAGTTAAATTGTCATGTAACTTGCTTGTAAAATGGACAAAAGATATGTGTAAGTTTTACAGGTCCTTTAACGTTACTTGACAAGTAATAATTCAATACTTTACTTGGAAATTGTGAAAGAGGTTGTACTTCCCCTAACATTTAGGGGGCTTAAAAATAGATGTTGGCCGATTCTCATAGATACCGGATAAGCATAAAAATTCCATCAAAATCGGTCAGGCGGTTTCGGAGGAGTATGGCAACGAAAACTGTGATACGAGAATATTATATATTAGAAGATATAAGTATTGATATAGGCAGTGACGAAGATGGAGAGTGAGGATTTGCTATTGGCGCAAATGAGCTTGCTATAACAAACGAACGATCGAACGTTAAAAATTTACAACCAAAGCATGCAAAAGAGACATAGTTTATTTAATTTGGCTTAGTTTTATCTGCAGTGTTACCATTTTTATTATGCAACGGCTTACGTAAGTCGTGTGCTTTCTGGGTTGCCAAGTTTTTCGAACATTCAGGTCCATGGATCGTGACCGCCTGCGGCTACGTGTTCTCAACTAGCGGATAGGAAAATTGGCCGCCAAGTCCCCACCGAGTTGAATTTGAATTGTCGTCGAGTCTGCCTGTACATGATGAACGGTCCTTACCTCCCTGTAATTGAGCTCCAATTTTCGGGTTTACGTATAGAAATTAATAAACATTATTAATAACTAATTAGTAATTTCTCGTATTAAGTAGGATCTTGTGTTAAATTTACTTCTAAATATTACTTTATATCAGTAAGTGGTCGTTAATTGCAAAAACATTGTAAGGGAGGCCTCGGTTCGATAACGTTAGCGATAAAGGAATATTAAGAGGCTAAATGTGAAACGGGCTCATCACCGTTTCCAGTTTATTTGCTTGCAGCGGGGGAATTCGATTTAAAACACGTCTCCGACGCGATGTCGTTCAGGAAATGAATTTAAAAAGAGACTCCATTCGACGATGCTTCAAATCAAGTTAGCACGAGATACCACTCCGGGTATCTGAAGGAGTTCTCTATCATATTAACTCTGTCTCGGATATTTCATGAATTTAATATTCGCAAATAATACCAGTTTTAAAGTTTGTTAGACGATGATGAAGTTGCGAATTGTATTCATACACCATGATAAACTTAACTGGAGGCTTGCTTTTGACATTATTTGTTATGAACATTTTCATTAAGTTTGCATGTCATTGTTGAATTATCTAGTTTTCTAAGTTTTTTATGAAAAAAACAGCATAGGATCTTTTCTAAAGCTGCTGAATCTGAAGTGATATGTGATATGTTCATCACCTTGATATGTTCATGACGCTACACATAATATCC
Organism: Cyclargus thomasi; assembly: GCA_026546445.1. NCBI lineage: Eukaryota > Metazoa > Arthropoda > Insecta > Lepidoptera > Lycaenidae > Cyclargus > Cyclargus thomasi. The sequence continues at coordinate 18,323 of JAOTAV010037379.1, forward strand.
ACACTTCGCAACTATTAGATGATTTATGTAAATAGATGTATGTTGTAGTGTTGATTTTGTGATGTGAAACAATCACTAAACGGCGCACGGGAGAACTTCCATAAGTTTATATTGCGCCGAACAACCTATATTTTGTAATATTAATAAATAGTTTATATTAATAAAAATATATTTTTAAAAAAAACACTAGCGAAATTGCAAATCTTAAGGTAATATTTTATACGTACATATTATAGTATTAGCTAGTTTTCTCTTCTACGGTGTAAAATGTGTGAAATATGGCAGAAGAGAACCTTCTTAGATTTTGATTTACAAGGTGGGGAGAGGGGGGGGGGGGAAGCACGTGGAAAA
>JAOTAV010037400.1:0-18662 GCA_026546445.1 Cyclargus thomasi
TAGGCTATCCACAACTTTTTTGACAGATCTCCATACAACACCTGTCAAATGAAGTTGTGGATAGACTATCTGCAAGCGGTGAAACAGCCCCTTAGGCTATTACTAGCTTTTGCTGCAGGGAATTCAAAAATCGCGTGAAAATAGAGTATTGCGAAAACATTATATTTTTCTCGTACCAGAAGTAGCCTATCTTGCTCTGCATCGTCCAACTAAGTGTGTGCTAAAAATCAAATCGTTTGGTTTTTTCATTAGTACGTGAAGAAAGGAAAAAAACTTTACTTATTTATATTAATAAGCTTTTTCCGCGGAAGTAGAATAAAAATATATTGTTTAACACTACTAGCCTCTACCCACGGCTTTGCTCGTATGAAATTAGGACATTCATTATCATTATACGCTGAGAGCGTTCAATCAAATTAAAAGTATTAGCTCATACCCAATATCATCAATATGTATTCAGTAGTTTCGGCGTAATCGATGGCCAATATACGAAAACAACATTTAAGGATTGATCCTATTAATTTACCATACCATGTATTAAAATCCAGCAACCTTGACAAAACAGAGAATGCAAAAAAAATATTTAAAAAACAAAAGGTTACCAACCAAATTTGGAAAACGCCAATGCCACATTGCAATGATAACAACATTATAAAAATGTCACGACTTTAATTCGTCAATTGATATTTCTTAACTTTATAATAAAAATAAAAAAATATTATACATACAGTAACTAAAAAGCTTATCAAAGCCACCCGAGACCCCAGAGCCGGGAGCTACCTGGCACAATGGATAGCAATTGCCATCCAACGGCGCAATGCTATTATTTTGCTTGGTACTCTGCCAGTTGGAGACGATTTGGAAAAGTTTATCTTATAATAGTATTCATACTTTTATTCTGATTTTGTATATTTGGCATTTTTTTAATTACTTTGTAATTTAGTTAATTAAGATTTTTAGCAATTTTCGCGGAATATTGCTCAAAATCTTAATTTACTAAACTTCAAGCTATAGATTACCACAAAGTAACGCCTGATTCTATTAAATTACTTTATAATCTTTAGTAAATAATTTAATGTTATACATAGTAAAAAATGTATCTAACAAAAACAAGCTCTAATTAATATTATATAAAAACTAAAGCGCCATCAAGTGGCGTAAATTTAGCTTCCAATATTTGACCCGTACAAAATAACAAGCTTCTTAATCTTGTTAATGTTGCATGTATTCCAAAATCAGTAATCAAAATTCTTCCAAAGTATAAAAGTTGTGCCCATGACTTGTGGTTAAGTTAATGCTACGTAATAATTTTCCTCATCGGTAAACTTTTTAAATTCTATAATTTGTGAGTTCATATTTTAAATTTACTCTAACAACTTATAATAAATCAATTCAGGTAAAAGTAAAATCTAAACTTTCTTTAACTTCGGATCGGCAGTAAATTCGGCAACCTTATGACTATATTGCTAAGTCATGCTATTATAAAATCTATAATCCGAATATATTAGAAACATTTGGCACGGTTGACCGTGGGGCCCTGCTGTAATCCCCATTATTTTGACATAAAATATGCCATATACGTCAACTTTCTGTCTTATTTATGACATATCCAGCTGCTCAGTAATTGTTACCGCGCGCCGATAGTAGAAAGCAGATTCTTGTCGATTTGCCGTAATAATATTATAAAATTCACGTAATTATGATTCTCAATTTTGGCATAACGTTAATTCGTTAGTTATGGCAAACGCTTAATTTTTTCTAATATTGTTTGGGATCAACGAACCAGCTTTAATTGTTAGGCTATTAAACTGTCGATGTAACTTCACTTTAATCGTTTCAAACAAAAATGGTAATGTTATGTAATATACTATACGTTTAGAACACAATAGTGAATTGATATAAAAATGCAAAAGAGGTTTAAAAATATTTTCTTTTTTTTTAAATTAGCGCACCAGTAAAATAATGTTTAATTTTATCGTCAAACCGAAGCAAATTAACTTAATCTGATACGTGATTGATCCAATTATACAATGTAATTTGATTTGGAAACCCCACGTAAGCTGTTTTACTGTACTTTACCCTAAAGTTTGATTAAAAATATTACAATCAAAATAATATTATTATTAATATGCTATATTCAAACAGAGTGTAACAAAAGTAAGGGATAAAACATTAAGGATCGTATCTGTCCCTGATATAGACCTCACTGTAAAAGTAGCAGTGCTGAAAGCGAATTTTTTTTTATGGCCAAGCGCCCGAGTAACATGAGTTACCCTCTACAGATCACAAAATTTTTTTCGCTTTCAGAGCTGCTACTTTTACGGTTAGTTCTATATCAGGGACACATACGATCCTTAAAGTATTATCACTTACTTTAGTTACACCCTGTATATATCTGCTAATAAAAATATAAGCTGTGATGAAAGCCTCCTATACAGATAGCTTTTAGCCGCAATTTTGCTTACGTTCAAAACTATTGTTTAACAAAACTTACATTCCCTATTTTATTTCCTTGGGCGTAGAATTTTTCAAAATCCTTTCTTAGTGTATGCCGACGTCCACTGTCGTCATGCATGCCAAATTTTAGATCGATCCATCCAGAATGTGCGATTCTAGGTTTAGGTTTTCCTGGCATAGCAGTTAATCAGTCCTTTGAGTTCTTTTTCACCGTTTACTGATAAAGTTTCTGTTAGGCTATCCACAACTTATTTGATAGATTCTTCATACAACATCTATCATATAAAGTTGTGGATAGACTATCTGTTAGCGATGAAACAGGCCCTCAAAAGCTCTAACTCACACATATGGAAATTTACGATCATAATATTACCATAGAGAAACTATTACGTAACAAAATTGTAAGAAACAATATGAAACGTCGTTATGGGCGTAATTGTATCGGTTATAACTCTCTTTTACCATAAACGGCTATAAAACTTTCCACTTTTCGGTGATCTCCAGTCATCGAATACACGAGCAACTTTTTTCTAAACATCCTAAATTCTAAACATTCTAAAGTTTTTTTTAATTATTTGTATGTTCTATCTATTTGGTAGTGATTTAGGTACTTGGAAACTAAGCGCTCGATTGAATACTTTCGAAAAAAAGCGGAAAGCTTTAAATTCCACTTAAGTGAATTCAGACGTCTTTCATTTAGTAAAAGTTTAGTGAAATAGCATTTAGGAATCTTAAATCGTTGTGTTTCGTCGAATGAGTGAGTTTTCGAAAACCCAACTCCCTACACCTCATTCTCTATGCCTATTCCCTTAGCCTATTTCCTTCATAAAAAAGTGCGACTTTTTTAGGCCGTTAACAGTTAGCTCCCTACTGGAGGGAGGGGGGGTTAACTGTTAAATTTTATAGTAAAACGGTTCTGTACTTAAAATTGTGCTTAGCGCAATTATTAAGATCTAGATATCATATAATTTGTGAATTGTAACATTTGTAACGGTGTATGATCCTAAGAGATATTTTTATTTAAAAGAGTTAAAAACGTGGTATACACCGGCTACTATTAAATTTTTAAACGATTGAGACACCTTAAAAAAGCTACAGAATTAGTTTTCTATACTTTACATAGTATGTCTTCTCTATATGTGCTTAAATAAAGTTAAAAAAAGTAAAATAAAATAAGATTATTTACGCATATAAAACTCTAATAGGAAATAACTAATTTTCATTGCCACTCTCTGGAGCACAGAATATATGCATGTGTGCATAGACACACTACTGCAGAAGGAGCTGCCCAGTTTAGCGATTAGTGTTTACTCGACTGCGCTAAGACGATTATGTTTTTCAGAGTATGTATAATTGTTAGGCACGCTCTGCAGCCTAAACGGCTTAATGGATTTTGGCTTGACAGGTGTCGTGAGATTCGTTTTAACTGTGAGAGTAACACCAGATATTATATAAAATAAAACAAAATTGTGGAACTTGGCGCCACATTCGAATATTGCATTGTTTAAATTGAAACGGATCCTGCAGTCGGGTTTTTTGTTTTTGGACATTAAGCTTGTTTAGGATGATGTTGAGGCTACCGCGCGTTGAGTAAATCAGCTATGAAAAGACGTAAAAATATCAAATTACATTTCCTGAATATACAACAAACCACAAGGAGTTTGTCTTAGTAAGAAGTGGGGACTAAATTTGGCTTTCTATTACAAAGGAAATACGATAAAACTGTCTTATAATCATATCAAAAGGAATACGTTTAGCAAACAACTTTTAGTTTAGTATAAATGCTAAAAGTTAAAAAAAAAAAGTACAGATTTTTGTGTCGCTAGCGGTTATGTATATAGCAAGCAATACCGTACAACCAATATCAACTCAAGTAACATTAAGTAAATTATAATACATAGTACAGTAATATAATGAACGGTACGCGACCTACAGTAAGTTCTAAATCGCACAAAAACAATCAGCATGTCCGTCTGTAATCTAATGTTCAGGTAACTGGTCGCTGGGGATTTAAAAATTCCTGCAATTTCCATGCATTACATTAACATTATACGTAGGGTTGGCCAACGTTTACAATTGGTTACAGAGCTGGATTTATTTAAATTTTCATATATTAACAAAATATTTATATTTAGAAAGTTTTCTCACTGTTATATCAGACTAACCTTAATATATACTTTATTTAAAACTATTGAAATATAGGTAATGAATAAATTTAAAATAATATAACAAAACTGTCTACAAATTTTACAGTTACAAGCAGGAAACAAATACGTGCACCGTATCACAAATGTTTTAAAATGTACAATTTTTGTGGTGAGAAAATAAATATTAATATTATTATAGTATTTAACTTTTTCACAAAACCTTTCTGTCTTTCCATAAGTATCTTCAAAACATTATTAACTTGTCTCTTTTTAATTTTTATTTATTAATTCCTAGTGTGACACCCCTACGTATAATCAATCTACGTTCTAGCCGGCCGGGAGATCTAGCGGAAAGCATTAATTTCCTTGACATAGAAAGCAGCCTGAATTCTGTAGATATTGCTACAATTTGCTAATTACATGTAGTATGTTTGTTCGATAGTCATGACTCTCTTGCAATGATGAGCCCCTATTAAGAAAAGAGCAACGGAGTTAAGTTTTTTTGGACTATATACAACGGCCTTAACTCTGAAGACTCCAAATAAATTCTCCGACCTTTGGGAAATATTGTTAGCAACTATCAATTATGTTTCAGAGCTTCAAAATCTATGCCAGCCCTAACATTTCCCAACACCATTTTAATCCAATAGAAATTTCTGTTGTTGTTATTATTGTTGTTGATTGAGTGTTTCAATCAAGCTGGACTTGCATCTTGGAGTTGCGCCAGCACTGTTAAAAGGCCGGCAACGCATGTGCAACTTTTCTGATGTTGCGAGTGTCTATGGGAGGCGGTAGTTGCTTTCTATCAGGTAACTCGTTTGCTTATTTGCCTCTTTTATTTTTAAAAAATCCACCCAAAAGACCGAATAAGCAATATAACTTAACTAATGCAATTCATTTTATTGTTTTTCTACTAATTTTCTACTAAAAATTGATTTAAATTGGTTTTGAAGTAAATATTTTAAATACGACGATTTAATTTTTATAATGTACAAAGAAATGTACAAAATGAAATGCATAGTAATTAAATTAATAAATAAATAAAACATTTATTCGACAACAAAGCAATTTTGCTTTACAATATTGCTAATTAGGCATTTTTAAGATCCTTTGTACTTCCAAAAGCCTTATTCTCGGCTAGCTATTCATCATACGAAACAGAATTTTTGTCGGATCAAAATAACTTGGAAGAATTCCACACAAATTTTGACGTTTTATATGAAGTTTTATGCCAACTTACTACTCAACACATACACTTTTCTAATAAATTCTTGGTGGTTCTAGAACGTAAGCAACATTCTTAACACTCCCATCAATTTCTCTGGGCTTCTAGAAAATACGATAACAAATACAACAAAGGATGTATTGTAACAAACATCGAACTATAACCCCAACCTTGCTTTCCCCGCTGAAAGCGCCGCGTCACTCTGAACTTGACCAGCGCCGACGTGCGGCAGACAAAGAGAAAATTGCTTGAGCAATCGTTTTTTGGACAATCATTTTGCTTATTAGCAATTTTAATGAGCCCAGCATTGTTCTTAGTAAAAGTAAAAGTTATTTAGCCGAACAGATAGCATCTTGTTGGGGTATCTCGTTAATTCCGACTATGGGTTCGTAAAATCTTCTTTTTTTTTAATTAAAGGGCAAACGGGTCACCTGATGAAAAGGAACTACCGTCGCCCATGAACACTAGTTCCATCACAGGGTGTTGTGGGTGCGTCTCCGATCATATACTTTTAAAGTATAGGTTACGGAAATAGAAATAGGAAACAAGGGATCTAAGGTATTGGGCCTCTTTCAAACTCATTAAACGAAACAAATTACAGCTTCCACGTCGGTATTCCGTAAGACCGGGATATTTCTCTGGGCGTGCCGGCCCATTTCTGCCGAAGCGTGGTTATCAAGATTTATCCGTTTTAATTTTAAAAAAATATGATTAAAAGCCTAAAAGTCCAAGAATTGGCAGTACTTAGCTATTATGTAATTACTTAAATCTTAACTTATTAATAAAACTTTCGACCAAAATAAGTAACAGGTTTCTTGTGGTTATACGTTAGGCTAAAGTCCAAGCACGAGTTATAATCAAACTTAATATTATAATCGAACTCGTGAAAGTCAGTTTCCCGCCAAAACAAAAACAGAAGAAACTCGGTTCTTATCGATACAAAATTGTAAGTGTTCCATACCTAAGGTGTAAAAACGGGACCCCATCACTAAGACTTCAATGTCTGACCGTCAGTCCGTATATGTCTCCAGACTGTATCTCAAGAACGTAACGTAACAAAGTAATAGCTAGGGATTTAAAATTTTTATTTAAAATACTATTATTATTTTTAACAAAAAATTAAAACCGACTTACAAAGGAAAAAACAAAAATAATAAAAAATAAACTAAAAAGTATTAAATAATATTTATTCTTGAATAGTGCCTGTTTCAGAATTCGTTGAGGCATCAGCCTATTTCCGAACACAATCTTCATTATTTTAAAGTCGTTACCAGTTTACATGTCATGACTTGTCTAAATTTGAATTTTTTAGTTTCTTTTTTATTATTTTTGTTTTTTCCTATGGAAGACGGTTTTAATTTTTCTTTAAAAATAATAATTATTTAACCCTTTTTAGTTATCCAAAATTATAAAGCCTATACGTATAAATAACCACTAGACATGATACATTTTTTATGTAATCTAAGGGACAAGGGAGTAGACGAGTAACCTGATGGAAAGCAACTGTCGTCGCCCATGGACACTCGTAACATCCGAAGAGTAGCTTGCGCATTGCCCGCCTTTTTATGAAAGAATAGGGAATGAACAGTGGCGGCATAGAATTATTCCAATGAGTACGGCGAGGTACTCATCCACAGTGTAAAAGCCCGGCAGAACAACGTCCGTCGGGTTTAATTGTACTAATACATAATTTTTTTCTTTCGTATAAGGGACTTTTGTACAAACAAGACGTTTAAGTTCATATGACAAGCAACGAACTGCTTTTCAGCCAGTATGGAGCGCACGCGCCCGGAAATGGGAATAGGGATTAGGGAAGTTGGGCTACCGGTAAACTCACTTACTGGACGAAACACAGCACAACACCGTTTCACACCAGTTTTCTGTAAGGCCGTCGAAATTTTCGCTCATTTGGCTCACAAGCATGGCTCCTACACGGCAAATATATTACCTTACTAATATTATAAATTCAAAAGTTTGTAAGTTTGTGAATTAGTGAGTTTGTGAGAGTATACCTTGGTACCAAATCTTAATTTTTGGTAACATATACCTGGGACGCTTCTAATGAAACCAAAATCACCATATGTTTCCATACAAATTTCGAGGAGTTCCCTCGACTACTCATGGTTCCCATCATCAGCTACCACCATGGTAAATATGGGACTTATTCGGAACAATACTCTATATAACAAAGAAAAAATTTTGAAAATCGGTTCACAAACGGCGGAGCTATGGTTGAACAACAAAAAAATATCCACAGCCGAACATATAACATCCTCGTTTTTGGAAGTCGGGTTAAAAAACAAAATAAATCAAAGTTAAGGAGGAGCTCTCATACAACAAACATATTTTTGCCAGAGTCTTCCTTTTGGATTTTGATTAGATGGCGCTGCAGTACCTCTACAATGCGCTATCGCTTGCATGACGTGTTACACTCTCACAACTTTTCAACTTTCTGAACAAAATTTTCCAAGAGTCCAACTCACACTTGGCTAGTTTTGAATTTGATGGAAAGCCTTTGGACACTTTCAAATTGCAACATTATAATAAGTGTTGCAAGTGCGTTGCCTTTCTATGAAGGAACAAGCTACGGAAACAAGTGAAGTCTTTGGTAAACTGCTACGCTGATTCAGTTTTCTATGTGGCCCTGGGTATTTATCATGTTTAAGAGCCTCAAAATCGGCAGTCACCATTTGAAAAATTATGGCTTTAATTAAAACATTAAATACGTAATTTGTTATTTTCATATACTATAAAAGAGATATTATATTATACTCACTAACGAGGAAATTATTAGTTTTAGTTATATGCGCCCATAGTAAAAGGTTTTCGGTCTAATAATTAAATTACTGTTACTTACGCAGAAGTAGATCATCGCGTGATAGGCACAGGGTATTAGTCAATGAGCATTTGGGTATTTCAAAAATGTTATTGGAAAACAGCACCGGGTGTCACAATTTTAGGGGTGACACCCACCCCGTGACTTCCCTTACAATGTGCCACCTGAGGTAGCTACGACACTGACGAGGAGTGGTGCTAATATTATAGCCCTTATTCATAAGAATATTTGAATAAGAGCACCAGTCCTCGATTGATCTGATCAAGATTCGCGCTGTTCCTCTCTGTCTTGTGATGTTTTTAATATTCCAGCAGCCTTAGCATGGCGATAAAAAAAGTTGTGTGTGTGTGTGAATTTATCCCAACAATCTGTCGGCTTATCTATTCTTTCGTATTTTTCGATCGCCGTGCTAAGCCTGCAGAAGAAGACTGCGAATCTTGATTAGTTAAACACTGTTAATATACTTTTATGAGTAAAGGGGATTCTGCTCAGTATACCGAATAATATAGTGTTCGCAATTTAGGCGGTAGCGGTCATTAACCCTTTCTCAAAATTTTATCATTCCTATACAAACCACGATTGACAACAATAATTGTGACAGCACAAGCCTTTCCTGTCAATCTTGATTTGTATACAAATGACAAATTTTTGATAGAGGGTTAATGACCGCATCTGCCTAGAATGGGCAAAAGCACTTTTACATTTAGGTAGTAGGTATAAAACCCAATAGGCTAAAAAAAGTTTGATTAGTTTCTTCACTTACAAATTATATTGGGTTAATCGGACATTAGTAGTAACAACATCGTAATTGTTTTAATAACCACATCACTAATTGACAGCAATAATTGTACACGCGATGGACACATCACAATGTATTTCCAAACTTTGTAATTTTATTTAATAATTTAATTGGGACAGAGTACGTGAAAATTTTGTACAATGTTCAAACTATTGTTGTCTGTTCAAAATAGCTTGGTATGGAATTTCATATAAATTTTGACATTTTGTATAAAATTTCGTGCCAAATTACGGCGAATGAAGAATAACAAAATAATTTTACTACTTTTATACGCCTCCAACTTGAGTTAATATAGCTGAAATATTATATACTGGCTCTTAACTTTAAAGACGATACTACTAATCAATCTCACAATCTTAAAACAGCTATTAAATTACACTCAGTGATGTCTCGTAATCATAAAAGTCAAAATTAATTGTATAGTAATAAATATCAAATGTTGAGATAGTTAAACACGCCAATAATAATAATCACTCGTTATTACAAGTTTCACGCACTCTTCATAATTCACAATATTATACTTATTTCCATGAAATAACGCCATCTATAAAATGATCTGAAAACTAGCGGATCCGACAGTCGATGTCTTGGTTTGTGAATCTCAACCGTCCTCAAATCCTCTTAATACACATTAAAAAATTCATTAAAATATGTCTAGTCGTTTGGGAAGAGTTCAGTGACAAACACACGATCAGATAGCAACATATATATATAATCAATTTTGCTATCTGATAAAATCCGCGGATTGCGACAAACTGTAATTGGGTAAAGGTGAGTTAGATTATTAAATACAGCGTTTTTGATCAATCTTGGCGGTACCGGTATTTGACTCTCTGTGAAAAAATTTGTAACTTTCTTTACAAACCGCGATTAACAACAACGAAGTGAAAACCCAACACAGTTTTCAATCACGGTTTGTAAAGAAAATGACAAACGCAACACAACTGTCAATGGCGGTTTGTATATTAAATGACAAACGTAACACAGTTGTCGATCGCGGTTTGTATAGAAAATGACAAACGCAACACAATTGTCAATCGCGGTTTGTATAGAAAATGACAAGCTTTTGAAAGAGGGTTAGCTCACCCGCCCTTATTAACTTAAAGCACTGTATTACATACAATATAGTCAATAAATCTAACAATTTGTTTGACAGTAACTTCTACGGCTAAGGTATTAAGTAATTAACACTAAGCCCCGTAATCGTTCCATAATACGACACTAGAAATATTTACCTTACGTAAAATTAGATTTTAGACCGAGCAATTAACATACACTTAGAGGTAGTTTGCATAAAATAGAAACTTGTTTACGAGAGGAGAAAAAGATCGCTTTTAAGATAAACACTATTTCGCTCGCCATCTCGTGCACTTGGTTGAAAATAATATTCTAGTATATATACAATATATATACAATAACATATATATTGAATAACAATTGAAGTAACATAAGTGGAAGAAGCGAATAAGTAACATTTTGCAACCTTCGAGTGAATACAATTTTTTTCTCGTAACATTTTGATAAATCCTAAATTTAGCATCATACCGTAACTTATGAATTATTACTTGTAACGTTATTATAGACATTAAACACAACATAGTTATCGTTAAAATTGAATATTTTGTTTGATTGAAAGCAATTGGCTATTGGACAGATCCTCGCAGGTATTAGATTTATATCTGTGCAAAATATTTAATTAATGAGTAGGACAGAGGCTACTTTACTGTAGGATCAGATATTTCATCAATTAATAGCCCGGTATTCTTCGTATTAATTTTAAATAATTATAGATTTTAGTACCTTAATCATTTTCTTACCGTGAAAACTTTTACTAGACTTTTACGAATATTTCAAGACATAAAATTAACCAAATCGGTTGAAACGTTTTTGCGAATTCAATTGAAATTTAATTTCTATTTATATAGAAGATAAAAAGTTCTCGATGCATCCTTCGCAACAGCCGTGAAAACGAACATTTTCTTCATTACCTAACGTGCAATTGTATATCGCTATATTGTCATTAGGCACACCAGGTCTATAATACAACATATAATAATAATTTCCGCGCGTGCTCTAATACTATATTATAAACTGCGATTAGCTCATGTAACCACACGTTGGATTTCTTGTCGACTTTTGTAATGACTACTCGGCGTCGACTATTAGCGCGGTTGTTTCGCTAATTGCTGATTAAGCTAACTTAATGCCTATGACAGATATAAAAACATAGCAGGTGGTTCTAGTCAATCATATCAAGCTGTTGCATAAAAAGTTTTTTTTTTAATCGTCCCATAAGCTTAGGCCATTCCCATAAGGAAATTTGCCTTGATGACTTGGTATGTGCATAAATATGCACATGCCAAATTGGAGATATTAAATTATTACACATTCAACAACAACGCAATTTAAATTTTCTAGTATGAGACTTACATTTTACACAAGTAGTATATAAACCTATATTACATTATAATGAAATAATTTTGAAAAGAATATTGAAAACAAAATTATGATAATACATACAAAGAAGAGATTTCACCTTCGAATCTTTTGAATTTATAACATGAACGATAACCAACGTGAAGCGAGTTCCACAAGTCATTCAGAAAGTATGTTATATCTACACATAAGTGTTTTCACTAACATGAATACACTTCATAGACCAAAAAATACAGCCACATACAACCTCCTCCTTCTTGGAAGTAAAAAATCTATAGGGTTTCAGTAACTTTAAATTAATACTAAGCTAGACACATGGGGACGATTTGAGACAGCTATTAAAAATATTATTTTTATATGTAGTTTGGTTTATACAGACTTGCCCCCTTATTAATAAAAATATTTTAACAGTGTTTAACTAATTAAGGTTCGCTGTCCCTTTCTGTCGTGTGACGATTCCAATATTCCAGAAAGGGACAGCGAACCTTCATTAGTTAAACATTACTTAAACATTTTTTGAATAAGGGGTTAATTTTTAAGTATTCATCAAATTATTTATATTTGAATTTGTATTTTTATTACTTTTAAGCAATTTTAAAGCTAGAAATAAAAAAAAAGCTAGAAATACTTAAGCTTAGAGGGAATAAAAAAACGAAACATAATACTCCTAAATGTGTATGTATTACTACATATTCCTTAGACCGGCCGCAAACGTAACTTTTTCGCATTAGGTTTCAGAATTCGTTGACAGCAGAATGTATTCGTTTTTCAAATTTCTTCCCGCTGCTATGTATAGCAGAATGTATTCTGCTGTGAAGAAATTCGGATAACCTAATACGGAAAACGTACGTTTGCGGCAGGCCTATATGTATAAATTGTATACGTTTTGACCCAAAAAATGTTATTTACCTCAACCATAAAAATATTGCATATTGTATGACGACCTCGTGGCTCAGTTGGTAGACGCTTTAGTAGCTCAAGCCGGGGGTAGCGGGTTCGAGTCCCGCCGACATTGAAAAAGTTTTTCAATGTTCCTTTATTATCAATTTAATAAAAATCTTAAATATGTGCATAGTATAAAAGTATAAAATATATAACCGTTGTCTGGTAACTGTAACACAAGTCCTTCTGGGCCAGACTAACGTGGTGTAAAGCGTCCACAGATAGAGTATATAGATATGTAATACATTACTCAAACTTTAAAAAACAACTTGTAAGAAAGTGAGACAGAATTCTTAACAAATCGGGTCGCTAACCACACCAAGGTGCAACTTCTCACTATCTTGTATTTCGGACACTTTGTATGTCATTGTGTTAAACTTATATGGAACAAACGAGCTAACAGGTTGCCCGATGGAAAGTAACTAATACAGAAAAATGTTTAAAAAGGTAATTTAAGAGAAGAAACGCTAACAATCGTTTTTAAGTAAAATTTGATGGTTCTTACAGGTTTCTCTTTAAAATTTCGCTTTAAAAATCTTTAAAAGAACAAGTAATCATATATTGGAGGTGCGTCTGTGGTCTAGTGGGTGGACCTTTGGTTCGCACTCTAGAGGGTGCAGGTTCAAACCGGGGTAGAGACGTGTACCAATGAGATACCATTTTCCGATCGTATATAGGACATAATACGGATGTTCGTTGCCGTAGGAGAGCATTGCTACGCCACGAAATCGACCGGAGTGATACCACGGGCGGACATAAAACTGGCGTGAAACGGCGTTGTGCTGTGTTCGTTTATTGAGTTTACCGGTTGCCCAACTTCCCTAATCCCCCATTAGTATAACCCTATTCCCATTCTCTACACCCTCATAAAGGCTGGCAACGCACTTGGAATTCTTCACATGTCGCGAGTATCAATGAGTGATGGCAGTTGCTTTCCATCAGGTCCCGTCCGCTTGCTTGCCTCCTAAATATTTTAAAAAAAGATATTTCAGTTATAATGTATTTTTCTTAAATTACAGAAAAAGCCTTTAAAATAAACACTTGATTGCTTTGGTTAGTACCGTTTTGAAATCCAAAAAAAATATAGTTGTTTACAAAGATATAACCGAACTTTTATAACCAAAATATAGCCTTCGAAACCAGAGCACGTATTTTCCGTTAATAATAATGGTGAATAAAATTGCGCGCATAAAGGAGTTTGCATATCAACATTTAAATACTGACCCACAAAGTAAATGATATCATTATAACAGACGAATTTAACCGTTATAGTACGTTATTAAACTTTACCTGACCGGCTAAGATGCACCATTGGTAAAATTTTGTCTACACGTTTTCTCGATGTTTACCAGTTTATCTCTTCATCTCTATTGACATGACATACTTTTTTCTTATTTTGTGACAAAACTATAGATAATCATTGTTTTTTAATCTGCACATTTCTTTTTCAACGAACCCTTACATCACGTTTTCATCGTGTTTCTACGGTTTTATCGATATTAGCCTGCGAACGAGTTTGTCTCTCGACGTACGCACGTTAGGGAAAGGGGACACAATATGTCGATATTGACAATATGACTATCATCGAGATGAATGTGACGTATAGTAGACCGACTGCATTACCTTATTTTGTAATTTCAACAAGTCCAATTTGTTTTAACCCAAAATTTCTTAAATCAGATCATACAACTCATATAAGTATTTCGACGGAAGCCGAAGTATATTGTAATGTTTCTTCGTATATTAATCCATATACTCATAAAGTTAAAGTATGTTAAAACGCCTCCGTGGTCTAGTGGTACAGAGCTCGGCTCTTCACCCGTCGGTCGAGGAGTTCGATTTCCTCGGTAAAATATGTTATTTCTAAGTTTGGTTAATACAATGCAGGCTGATCACCTGATTGTCTGACAAGTAAGATGATCTATGCGTCGGACGGGCATGTAAAAAGTCTGTCCTGCGTCTGATCTCTCGCCAGTTGTGTCGGTCATCCGTCCCAGTGGGTCATGAGAGTGAAGGAAGAGAGAGTGCTCCTGTGTACTGCGCACTATAAAAACTATTCCTGCATAACAGGCCTGTTTTCTATGAAACCGTCACCGAAACCGGTGTGGACTCCACACCGGTTCACACACACTGTGGAGGTTATTATTTTTCAAAGTTACATAGATGAGGAGATACATCCTCCGTTGATTTAGTCGTGGGAGAGTCATGATATGGCCGATTTTGGTCGGCGACGCAATCAAAATTAAATAATGTCGGCCATGTTTGTCGTTGTAGATGTTTTGTATTTTTTAATTGTATTAAATTTGATAAAAAGATTGTTTACGATGTCTAAAGTTGTTAAACTCGAACTATGATCTCGAAACATCTACGTTTTGTGTTTTTTAATTGTATTAAGTTATATAAAAAGATTGTTTTCGATGTCTAAAGTTATAAAACTCGAGAAATGATCTCAACAATACCTTTCGTAAGATGGTCTCTACCCTAAATTTTAGCAGATTTAATAGTTTGTGTAAGTAGGCATCTAGATTCAATTTTATTGAGCAATATTACCTATTAATAATAATAATAATATCTATGGACGCTTCACACCACGTCAGTCTGGACCCGAGGGACTTGTGTAACAGATACCAGATAACGGAAATATATTTAATATTTTTATACTATACACATATTAAAGAGTTTTATTATATTATAAACATATTTAATACACATCCACGACCTAGGAACTTTGAAAAACTTTTTTGTTCCGTCGGCGGGATTCGAACCCGCGACCTCCGGCGTGGGCTACCACTGCGCCACAGGGGTCATCTGCGACCGTATTGTACAATATAATTGATCGTTTAGATTAAGATTGTGGATTGCTCAATGATTGAAGAAAAGTTTGAGCGAGTTTAATTATATTGTACTTTTAGTGAGTTTAATCATATTTTTACATCGCATAGTGTAGGGTCCGTATTGCTCAATATTTTTTAGTCTACACAAAGCTCCAGCTACATTTTACATTAGTGCATTGGTGGTGGAGGCGTCCACCGGGGTTCGAACCTGCACCCTCTCGAGCGAACCAAAACTCTTACCCATTAGGCCGAGGCCGCTCTTAAAAATTAAATAATATATAAAGGCAGACGTGCAAATGGGTTGCCAGATGGGAAGCAACTACCGTAGCCCATAAACACTTGGAACATCAGAAGAATTGCTGGTATTTGCCGTTTTATACACGCATTTTAAATGTATGAAAAACGTAAACAAAAGGTCATGTACCTATGACTGATGTTTTACATAACAGTAAGGTTGAGCTAACGCCCTTAATAGTTTATTAAGGGTGTAGGCTGAACCGGATGTAGCCGGAGACCGGGCAGGTGGCCGGCGCCGAGGGGGCTGGCCCTAATTATGTCCGAAGCTACGGAACCCTTGTGACGTCATCAAGGGAAGGAGCAACATGTACGTATGTTAACGCTTATTGGTTTTTGGTTGGGTATCTATATTTTGCTAAGTTAAATCCAGATGAAGTAACAAAGACTTAGCCCCTTTTCACATGCCCATGGTCGCCATGCTGCGTAAAGTGGCAATGTATGCTACGGGAGCTTTCACATGTTACGGCGACCGTCTCAGTAATGTGTGGACTTCTATAGGAGCTTTGTCATGAACTCGGGCGTAACACACATACACCATCGTAAAGAAATAATAATGGTTTATTTGCATAGAATGTTGTTTACTGGAAGATCTTAAAGCTCGGTACGTACAGTCACAAACATTCTGCTTTTAAAGCATGCAAAAGTATATGTAATTATATTTTGATTTTACAATTTACAGTCATACGGTTGAATTGATAATAAGAAAAAAAAAAGTATGCTGTAGCATGGAAGAACTATGTATAGATATAAATGAGTCAAATAGTTATGTAGACGAGCTTATAATTAGAATCTACTTTGCAAATCAGCTTTATTAGTATAGTTTGATTCTGAAATGCGTACTTAACACCATTCGGGATCATCTGCTTCAATATCTAGGTCAATTTTATTTGTTAACTTGCTGTACCCCGCAGTTCTACACGCGTAAAAAATAGCCTATGTGTTAATCCAAAGTACCAGCTAGCTATACCAAATTTTATCGAAATCGGTTCGGCCGTTTAAGCGTAATGAAGTAACAAACACGTTTGCGTTTTCCGATTTTCCGATCCGGAGGAAATTAAGTATATGAAATATGCTTTTGAAAAATGTACCATGGGGTAAGTTGAAAGAGAGCCAGTTGACGGACCTACGTCGATTGGTCGGAATATGTGAATTCCATGTAAGTCGTGATCTGTCGACTGGAGTTCACATAAAGCGGTTAACTTAGATACGCAATCTGTATTTGTTCTAACTTCCCTGATTGTACCTTCTCGTTGTCAGTCTATCACATTGTCCGGTCCGATATCGGACAACTGCACATGGTGTCTATCGACTAATATCGGATCGGGTGTGAAAAGACTTAAAGTCTTTTCCTTACCCGAAACCAAACCTTTCCAAACCTTAACCGAATATTTTAACTGTTAAAGTTTTTTTGGATTATTTCTTTCGTCATCAGCGAATCTTGGTTAAGTTTGGCTTCTAATGAAATGCTCTTGCTGATTAATCATTTAAACGTGGCCAAATTCGCGGGTAAATGCTAGTAAAGTTTTTTGAGTTATGATGAACATTTTATTCGTGGGGGAGTTCCCTTATTAATTATTATCGCATTGGTAATATGAGGGGATTCCCCCACACTATGTAGGTCATCTAAAGACGAAATGGCAGCGCCATCTACTGTCGCCAAGCCCAAAGTGTGAAATGTATTATAATAATTATGTTACAAAAATACTCATAAAGTAATATGATAAAATAGGCAGTAAGGTCAATATCATGATTAGTGAGGAAATATGCATAAAAGTAATTACACATCTGTCAGCACTTTACGCACCACATTTGAGAATTCGTTGTATGCAATATGAAACCGTCACTCGCACCGGTGCGCGCCGCATCTCGTCAAGTACGAACCTACACAAGATAAGGCGCCTTCTAAGAAATGCGGCGCGTACGGCGCGCGTAGTTGGCGACAGTTGGATAACTTTGTCGTGTAGTTGTCTAAGTTGCAGCAGTAAAGCCTTATCCTCCATAATAATATGACATGACTTAATTAGCATAAGACATTGACACCTCCGTGGTCTAGTGGTACAGAGCTCTGCTCTTGACTCGGGGGTCGTGGGTTCGATTCCCGCGTTGGAAACATATTATTTCCAAGTTTACATAGGACAATGCAGACTGAGCACCTGGTTGTCTGACAAGTAAGATGATCCATGCGTCGGATCTCTTGCCAGTCGTGTCGGTCATCCGTCCCACTGGGTTATAAGAGTAAAGGAAGAAAGAGTGTTCTTGTGTACTGCGCACATACTTGGGCACTAAAAAAATTACTCCTGCGTAATAGGTCTAGTTTCAATGAAGCCGGCCACCGTCACCGAAACCGGTGTGGGAGTTGTTATTAATTAAGCCACGTGCGTATTAATTACGCAAATGACTGACTCAGATGTCTGTCTGTCAACGTTGATCAGTTTCACGGTCACCGTGTCATAATAGGACGACCTCTGTGGCTCAGTTGGTAGCTTAAGCCGGGGGTCGCGACTTCTAATCCCGTCGATGCGAGGGAGCAAAAAGTGTTTCAATGCTCCTGGGTCTAACATGTGTATTTAATACTAGCTGACCCGGCGAACTTCGTACCGCCTAACAGTCATTGATCTTCTTGCACTTCGAAGATTATTCCTCTGTTCATCTGTACGATAAGCTCGACGATTTCTCGTTTCTGCACTCG
>JAOTAV010037411.1:0-44848 GCA_026546445.1 Cyclargus thomasi
TTTCAATTAAGCATCAGCATAATTCGGCATTGTGCGCCACTGAGTCGCATTATGCTCTGTAATTGGAAAACTACCATTGTCACTTTGTTGTTGACAATCGCAGTTTGTAAATAAATTTGACAGAGTGCTAATTAACCACAACCGTCAATCTCGAGCGAAGCCGCTATAGTCTATATAATTAAAGTACAAAATATTTTTTGTTTAATATATATTTTCTCCATATCCTACTCAATAAATCACCATCCATAAAGTACGTCAGATGTTAAGAGGGAGGTGGTGAGACAGCCCAAGTAAGATTGTGTGATAGTTGGGGTGGGGGTAAATTTTTTAAATGTAAAATTGTAAATTTGTGACGTCACACTAGGGAGAGAGAGTCCTCATTAATGTGACCAGTGACCACCAGTGAATAGGGTCTAAGAATCATTAAAATCGTGGGATGTACTTTATGGATGTCCCTAAGGCGATACACCTTTGAATATGAAAAAGTTTAAAATACCGTCCCTTACAGTTTGTTTCTGTATTGTTATTGAAAGCTAATAATTCACATGAAGCTTCAATTTCTTTAAGAAAGTTCTGTTATAATTTTATTATTAATAATAAATGGACTATTTCATATTGTTGATTTCTTATACATCGGTTAATCATAAATAATACGACTGTATTATTAACCAAAAATGCGTAAATTATTATTATTGTTTCGAAATTACTCGTTACAAATATATTATACCTACTGGTAATTTTAAATCACTAAGGGGCCTTTTGATAGTTTTAATTTTAATATGATTAGGTAATTATCAATTTCATTATCAAACTGTATTATATTTTTCCAATCATAGATAATAACATAGTATGTACTTGATATGAAAACAAAAGTGGAAGAAGCGGGTAACTAACAATTTAATTAAAACCGACTTCCAAAGGAAAAAACAAAAATAATTGAAAAGAAACTAAAAAGTAATAAATAATACTTATTCTTTAATTTCCGTACACAATCTTCATAATTTTGAATTCAGTATCAGCTTACTTGTCATGATTTGTCTAAATTAAAATTTTTGGCTGGTACCGACTTCAAAATAATGAAGATTATGTACGGAAATAGGCTGATGCCTCACCGAATTTTGAAACAGGCACTATTAAAGAATAAATATTTTTAATTATTTTTTTACTATTCAATTATTTTTGGTTTTTCCTTTGGAAGTCGGTTTTAATTTTTTGTTCACAATAATTATTATTTCACCCTTTTTATTTGCCTGCTTAATTTTTTCGTAAATAGACGCCTTTAGGACCGGAAAAATAATTTGAAATTAAAATGATGTGGATTAAAGATGTAGATCTAGATAAGCTCGATAAAAAAAATCGCAAGATTTATTAAAACATTATGGGGAAAAATAAAAATTTACACGAATGCTGTAAAAATGTTATTTATCTGCTTCTTCCATTTACCTCTTCATATGTGTTTGTAAAGTTACGCTCAAGTGTTCAGTTGTTAATGATTGGTTAGTCGTCAGTGCCCAGCTTTTTTAATTTTAAAAGTTTAAGGACCTGTTTCACAACTTCCTGATTAGTTTCGCATAGGCTATTCACAACTTATTTAACAGATTCTCCATACTTCATCCGTCAGATAAGTTGAGGATACGGCACTTATCAGGAAGTGGTGAAGAGACCCTAAATCGTTTTATCCTTGCCAGGTAATTGTTTTTTCATATATTTTTTTTCATTACGTTTTGTATATTGTTTAGATAAATTGATTGTTGCCTGGCATTGATAAATTGGTTTTAAAACATTTTTGTAGATGTATGAGTATTTAATTGTATATTGTTGAGTGTCATCCAAAATGTATGATGCATTTGTGCTTGCCATTATTTTTAAAGAATTATGGCAACACTGTGATAAGTGTTGCCATAGAATAGAATCATTAGCATGGTATAATGGTGGTATGGCGGTGGGTTTATGTCATGATTAACAGCAAATATTTAATAAAATAATTCACTGTTATATTTTTAATAATAAAAAATATTAACACATATTTTTCCTTGTTAGACGCGATCATTAGATTTTATAAAGTTTTTTATTTAATGTGTAATAACAAACTTGGGGCAAGTACTTAACGGGGGTTTTAATTTAATGACAGTGAATTATTAAATCATCATAATATAATTCGTTCATGCTTACTCATCCTGATATTATTTTGATATTAAATTATTAATACTTAAATAACTTTATTAACATAATATTAACAAAATTAACAAATGCCGAAACGCACTTGCAAAACGATTGAATAATCAATCTCTGCTCGAAATCTGTGTTGTCATTACCCGCTTCATACATAAACCCACTCCATGTCATTTTTCGTCATAAATAGTGCTAATTGAACTGTGGCAAAAAAGTCCCGAATAAATCGAAGAAACCGACTTTTATTTTTTTTTACGCTTTTTTGTTCTTTTTTTAAAACGACTTCCAGAAAGGAGGTTTCTCAATTTGACCGCGTATGTGTTTTTTTAATCTAACTGTTTGTAATTATTACAAATTTTCTGTTGCGTTTTATTTCACTAATTTCATAGAAAACTGGCTGTTGATTCACGTTTTATTTGCTCAGGCGAGAATGTGTGTGACACGCTGCCACTACACTCGGCTCAAGCCTCGACGAATATTATTCAAGCTACCCCCACTTCTAGTCCACTTTTACGGAAAAAGTATACTTATCTTATAAATGATGCGCCTAGAAAATCCAGGAAGAAGATATATCATTAAAAAGTTTATGTATATTAAAAGATGTGAGCAGAGATTGTTTATTTTTAGATTAAGTGTAGCTAATTATGGAATTGTCAGAAAATGGTAGGATTTTAGGGTTAAAAAAAATCATTATAGTTTTAGGTATGTGTACCTTATGATAGAGTACGTGAAAGTAGCAGCGCTTAAAGCGGTTTTTTTTTATGCAAGGGCAAGTGCCCCAGTCACATGAGATTTCCCATACACATCACAAAAAAAATACCTTCGGCGTTCCTTATTTACTCACTTTATTTAAAGTACTTTCACATTGAACTATATCATTAGGGTCACATACACACACTATAATATTATCACACTTTTTTACGCCCGTTATTAATTACAAAAGCAAAAGTATAAATGTGATAATATAACATAGGAAACTGTTATGTTTCAACATGTACGCTTACATATCAATTTGAGCAAGTTTTGCATGAGCGTTTTTTGGCACATCTTGTTTTGTGTTTGAGCATTCGTATGGGTGAGTTTGGTTTGCATGATTTTTTTTTTGCGCTTTTCATTTAACAAATTGTTTTAATTTGAATCAATATAATTTTACAACCTAACAATGTTTTATAAAACTTTATACAAAAATAAGCCTCAGTTCTTTCACACCCGAAAAATAAACATAATATGATCATTTTAAAGTTTAATTTTCAAACCTTTGTAGATCACAGTGGCGTAGCTAGCGGGGTCCGGTGCGAGGATTCTGTGTCCGCCCTGGGCTCGCGGCGGTCCTTAGCGGAGACGAGCGTGACTAGTACGGCTGACCTCAGCGTGTTCTCGAGCGGACGGTCCCACGCGCCGGACAACTCCCTCGACACCCACAGCAATATCAGCGACGACGGCACTGGGTCAGATGGGTGAGATGTATACTGCACTGTAGATAGACGCTCTCTGTGCTAACCCGCCGATCCTGAGCTTTATATGTATATTTGTAAGGTTCAATTTACATTAGCGCAGTCGACGAATCACACATTTTTTTAAATTCTTTTTTTAAAAGACTTCTATAAAGGAGGAGGATATATGTTCGGACGGACATATACATTTTTATTTTTTAACAACAACGACGACGTGTGTCGACGCGCACGAAATGGGTTGAGCCTTATGATAATTATGTATTAACAGTATTATAATATAACATAAAGTTTAAGATAAACATGGTGTTACAAAATAATTACTTTAGGCTCTCTACACACTTTGCTGTTAAAAGCACCAGAAGAGTCATTTAAGAAAGAAAGTGATCTTTAACTCACCCTAAAAAATGTTTTGTAACACTTTATAAACTATTTTGGGAGAAGATAGGCATATAGAATGCCAGCTTAGCAGTTTTTAGATTTGACAAGTTTATAACATTAACTGTAAATTGCAAAACATTATAATGTCTGGCTTTTAACAGATTATACTTATCAATAGTTTCCAAAACTTTATAATTGTTGGCATTACTAGCGCCCTGGACGAGATTTATTAGGCGCCGCCTAAATTTAAAAAATTCAGCTCGGCGCCTTTTGGTATGGCATCCGGCGCCCCGGGCGGTTGCCCACCCTAAACTAACCAACCTAAAACCGCTACTGCCATAGGGTGTTTAGTGTTAACCGTAGTCATTAGGTTCTTATTTTGTGCGTACTCAAGATGGGGTCAAAAGGAACGCGGGAAGTCGCTCCGAGTGCAGAACTGGCGAACTCATAAGACGTATACGTAGCGGCAGGTTATCTGGTGGGTAAACACCGCCATAACCCGAGCTAATGTAGGCTGAATCATTTTTAGCATGGCCGCACATTATCCGAATTTCTGCCTCCCTCCCCGCTGGACAAGTGGCAAGCGATAAACGCCAGTGTTTTTGTATGGAACTGACGTAGTCGGAACGAAAAGTCACGTGATCTAGTCGAAAGAAATCGTAACGTAAGCGTAGCGCAAATTAGAATCGCTTCGAAGCGTACGCCACTTGTCTAGGGCATCAGAAAAATTTGGACGCCTGTCAGATACCATACAAAAACCTATCGGAATGGAAGTATGCGGGTACACAATTAAATTTATCTTATCAGAAATTTGAAAAATGTGCGGCTGGGCTTAGGCCTAGTTGCGTACCATTCAAAAAATTCATAGGCATTTAGCGGACCTAGGCTCAACTCACCGTCTCGCAGACTCGAAGTTTTATATTTTGTTAATCCTTTTTCCCTAGATGATTCCGTACGTTCGTAAACTGCCTATGAATCATTAAATGTCAGTAATAGTATATTTTAAAATTTTAGAGCCCTATAGATATGGTGAAAATGCATTCAGCATATCTTTTAATTACGTGGCTAGGTTATATTGCTGTCTATTTATTTGCTAAACAAAATGCATGCCATTAGTTGCTTTGCGCATCTCGACGTATCATTCTGTGAGCAACATTATAGTAAAACCTATACGGTAATATTTTTTACCAAGTCATATTTTATCGGCAGATGAAGAACGTACTTAATTTGGTCGCGATATGTCACACCCAGATGACAATTCAGGAGTATTATTAAATTGATATAACCCGACCAAATGAGGTTGCCCCTGTCTGTCTTTGAAACCATTTATCTGTTAATACGATACGTATGATCCCCTATAAAATTTTCTGGATCATACGTAACGCATGTTAGCCAATATTAGGTAACATTTTATATACAACTTTTAGCAAAATACGAACTTAGCAATGCGATACTAAAACCTTACTTTAGCCTAGGGTTGTAGATTTAATGATGAATTAAAGTCCTTTATTAAAGACTAATTTCTAAATTTGCTCTTTTTCGGACAACTTACCATTTAGGCAAGCTAGTCTAGGGGCGTGTTTCACCACTTACTGATAAAGTTTCTTTCTGTTAAGCTATCCACAACTTTTTTGACAGTTTCTACATACACCATCTGTCAAATAAAGCTGTGGATAGACTATATCTGTAAGCGATGAACTAGGCCCTCAGACATTTTAAAACTCATTTCAGCGAATGTCGATATTAATTGTTAGGCAAGGCTCCCTAGGTCTTTTGATATTATAACTTATAAGGCAAAATTGGTCACTCAATTTTAACTAAGTCAACACAACCTAGGGTGTCTATTGACATAACATGTAGCTTAAAGGTGATCGCACATATTTTGACAGTACCGTACGCGCCTTATATCGTAAAGTGAATGTAAGAGGCTACAGCTTGACCACGGGAATTGTACCGCGCCTTGTGTATGAGCCCGACGCGGCGGGGTCAGTTGGTCGTCAACGCTGACCCCGATAGTATTGTTAAACGTCCCCCGCCCCGTCCCACGTTCCTGGAGCGCGGTACAACGGTTGTGGTCAAGCTATATCAATGTATTATGAGTCGCGTACGGTACTCTCAAAAGGTAATGAGGTGCTTTTACTATGAGCATTGCTTTTAAGTGTATGTGTATAATGTATATATGAGGCTAATTTATTTATTCGTCAGCCTTTATTACTAAAATACAAAAGGAATCTAACTTTAACTAAGGCAATTTTAACTTGGTCTCCCAAATTTATATAGCTTACTATTCACTCGAAGCATTCGCTTATAGTTCTGCTACTACTAGCTTATAGGTAGTTATTAAAAAATATATATTTGAAAAAATTTAAAAAAAAAAAACCTTTTGAGCCGCTAAATATTTAAAACAGCTTTAAATAAACATTTTAGAAATGGATTTATCGTCAAAGCTTCTGGCTTTGGCGAAGATTCTGTTTTTGTGTATAAAAGTCCCTATTGCTTAGTGTTTAAAGATAATATGCTTTTGCTAGGGAATAGAAGCTTAATGCTGAAAACAAACTGATGGGACGCGGCCGACAGCCCATTTAAAAATGTCCGCGACTGACGTCAGACGCGGCTGAGAGCCAATACGTCCGCGACTTATGCCTTATAATTTGCACGCTTTAATGTACACTTATTATCTAGATCGCGGTCGTCAGTCGCGTTCGTAAGTCGCGTCCGATCACCATGTTTTTCGCTTTATGCACTCGCGACATACTTAGTGTCGACACGAAGTTTTTGCTTTGGTTTTAGATGTCAAACAAAACTCCTCTCTCTTGCAAATCGGACAATCGACCTATTTTATTCTTTTGTTTAGCTTTACTTGTCAGTGGACCTGCTGCACAACTTCCTGATAAGTGCCGTATAGGCTATCCGAAACTTTTTTGATAGATCAAATATGGAGAGTGTCAAATAAGTTTCGGATAGTATATCCGACACATCAGTAAGGCCCGTATTAAAAGTCAGCGCTTAGAACTCATTTATAACGACCCTTTTTGAATAAAAACAGCATCTCAATAATTTTTGATCATGCTCCTAGTATGTAAGTGCTGACTATAATTACGGGCCTAAATGATGCAAAAGGTCCTTAACATTTCATAATTATGTTTCAATTGTTGAAAACGCCAGCAATACGCACACCTGCAAGTTCTGAGGTTGCGTGTGTGTGGGCATCGGTTTCCTTTGCTCGATCTCCCCCAATTAAAAAAAAGGATAAAATAATATATAATTTGGCATTCCAGGTCCGGAGTTTGCGGTCTAAGTATCCAGTGGGGTCCTTCTGCCGCGTCCACGCCACGTGCCACCCCTCACCCCCCGTCAGTCTCCCCCCACTCCGAGGACGTAGTGAGAATACACGTTACCTATAACCCCTTAGCCGCCAGCCCCTCACATCTGCAGCCGGTGAGCCCCTCCAAGTACAAATACGATGAACACAAGAATCTCTCGCTCGGCTTCTACACGAACGGAGCGACGAATATGCCGTCGGACAACAGGATAAGGATTCAGGTGCCGTCGGAGGAACTGTTGACTCCAGTCGTGGACTCCGGACGTATTATAACACCATACTACGAGTCCAGATCTGGATTGTATGATCTAAAGTAAATTTTTTTTAAAGTGTTTGGCCAAGCTCGGAAGTTTTTGGCGTTTATTTTTTTTATAAGCTATTAATGTTTGACAAGAACCCACAGATTAAAAGCCAAGGTTATTTATGTAATACTTATGTAATACAAGTTTGTTTTTGTGTATTAGCTGTTTGTCAGCGATATGTGCCGAGCTTAGCACACTTGAAAATCTCAGTGTTTTGATAATCTCAAAGTTAAAATATCTTAGAGTGTTCCGTACGAGCAGTTACTCAAAAACTTTTTAATAGATCTGTTACCGTCTGATAAAAATGTTTCTGGTGTAGGAGATTCGATTGGACTTGTAGGTACCATTAAATATTCGTTACAAAATTAGCACTAAGATTTCGTCTAGTGATTAATCTAGAATCATTCTTATTTTGAATATCCATTCCATGTTACAATAAAAGCATTTTTAAAATTTTTAGATTTTTTTACGTGTATATTTTTTACAAATTGAAACATATTAGAACATTATTTTGTAAATAAATCGGAATACGAGTAGAAGGTAGTTTTTAAAAACTCATTTGGATCTTGGGAATTTTATGAAATTGTTATTGGTATTATTTTGTAAATATTATTGTGATGTACGACGGCGTATAGGCTGAACACAATTTTAGGATTCGTCGGTGAAACTAATATTGATACGCCCGGTATCTAAAATATCTACCAATCGCAAGTCACCGTTAGATCCCTATCAACGTACGAACGGACGTACCGCCCAATAGCGTCTGCGTGCACCTTACTTACTCCACGCCCCACGTAAGAGACCAAAAATCGAATATTGCTCCTTCTATTTGCCGACTAATCTTAAAGCTTTGCTCGGCTTATGACGGTAGTTGTAATTCGTGGACATAACCACAACGAGGTACGCGTAGAAATAGAAATTGACTTGTCCATTCGTTATACGCACATAATTATACATAGTTTTGAAAATGTTTATGTATTATAGAGTACTAAATTTCAAACTAGAAAAAAATAGTCAATCATCAACTAAAGTCTGACTAAAAAATGAACTTAGACTTAGATGTTTCAGTACCTACATGAAATGTTAATTAAATAACCAACATCTGTTTCTTACAAAGAAATTCGCTTGCTTCGATTACATAGATCAAATATGTTAATCTATATAATTCCAAAAATGTTTAAAACTGCATTGATTTTAACACCACGAAATCTAAAGTCTTAAAATTTTAATGTAGCAAGTGTTCATCAATTTATATTATTTATGATTTAGTGGTACACCAATAGACGTCTTCTTAAGTTGTAAGTACATTTGCTTAATTGCATTGACTGTTATAAAAAGTTGCTCCAGAAGGTTTTGATCTAGTATTAGGTTCAATAGTATGGCATAGCTTAACGCTAGGTTTTCGATATGTTTATCATATTTAAGAAATATAGAAACTCGTGGCATTGTCTCCTTTTTATTGGAGCCTAAGAATGAAATGATCTATGATAATAATAGATGAAAGACATATGACGTTTATAGCAATTTAACGTTAGACGTTATGTCGGTGTGGTTTAAAATAATTCGACTATATTACGTGGATCGGATATCTGTCTTTGAACCATCTTTTCTAATAGTATATGCTTCTAGCTTTATACTTAATTTCATTTTGTGTAGCTTAGACAAATTTTGGTTGAGACTTCTGAGCCCTGATATTTCATCTCATATGACAAAAAATAGTAAAATATTATGTTGGATGCGTTCTTTCGGATAATACGTTTTCTACTTCGGAGCCATTTGTTACTAACTTGTGTGTTCCGTTTAAAAGATCATATCTTATATATTTTCCCGAAGAGAGCAATACATTTCTTTAACTCTATAGCAATGCATTATAGAGCTGAAATTGTGTTCCATGGCACATGAGACATCAAATTTATTGTCGAGTTTGAAATGTTTGTTATATGAAAAGGAGTTTAGTTATGTCCCTTGTAAAATACGAATTCATTTCAGCCTGTATCTATCCATTCCATAGTTATTATTCACTCGTATTAAGCTGTTAAATATAACCCACCTTTTATAGATGATTCAACTGAGTTGTGCGCGTGGCCCTATGCGTGGGTGAACCTTGTTTACTCGACGACGCCTGCCGCGTCACTGCCACAAAAAGTTGTATATTATTCACAAGCGCACGCACTCATAGGGCCACGCGCACAACTGAGTTGAACTGACTATAAATTATACATACATTTACCGTTAGAGTGCAAAGTACTACGAAGTACGTTAATGTGAAAATTAATTTGAATAAAATCTCTGCTTATATTACCTAGTTTGCAAATTAACGTAGAGTACAGTAAAAGTGCTGAAGACACTACAAGTACTGTCTAGGTAATTCCTCCATCTATACTCTGACGTAATTCATGTCATACTGCATTACCTTCTAGGGAATACTTTAGACGCCTACGGCAGTGGCAAGTCGGTCAGTTTGGCATCAGTTCATTTCATCAGTCAGATTGCCGCCAAACTGTTGGAATCCGAAACTGATAACAAACTGACAGTGACGTAACTATACCGTTCGAGGCTCGTGGCAAATTCATTTTATGTCAATCCAATACAAGAACATGCCACTTGTTCAGGGGGGCTGATCAGGAGCCCCTTCCGGCTGAGGGCCCGTGGCATTGTGCCGGTTCGCCACCTTGTAGTTACGCCACTGCAAACTGACGAAACACGTATGTTTATTGGCGAGTAGGGTTGATAATGTGCCAGATGCCCGGCATTCTCGCCATACTGAATACTGATAGAATGAACTGATGGCAAACTGATCGTCTAACCACTGCCTACGAGTATTACATAAAGTTTATAGTTTGACGATTTCTTTTCTCGGAATGTCAAATAATATAGAGATTAGGGATGTTCAAGTAACTAAAATATGTTACATTATACTCACCTCTTAGATAATTAAGTAAATAAGGCCTAATTGGGGCCTCGGACTACGAAAACCCCGGAAAAGCAATAAATAAAGCAAACTGTTTCTGAATAATAGTACTTTAAGGTTTTAAATGTTCATAAATCCTAAGTACCGTAGAGAAATTAAGAGATGCCCGAATATGGTTTTTTGTTGAAATTAAGTATTCTATGTCTGTTACATTGAAAATGTAGGTTTATTCGAAAGTGCAGACGTTACGCGAACGTTATGTTGGGCGCTGGGGCCGCATTTCTACTCATTTATTGGTTGAAAATGTATGGAGAATGCGGTTCATTTGCGCCCCATCAAAGTGAGCTGACCTCAAACATACAGTGAGAAACGCAATAATATCAGTTAAACTGTGTCCTGTATCAAATGTATATTTAGATTGTAAATGTTTCAGGTGTTTTAGAAGTTTTGAAAGTTTTCTCCATGCCTACCTCTTTGCTTCTATTTTGATGTCCTATAGACATGCCAAAGTATTGGTTTGGCGGTAGGCTACTAAAGAAATTTTCTGTCTCCGAGGACCACAAAAGATTTAAACACCCGCTGCCGCCATGACGAAAAAGGGCGTAACTACATTTTTTTTTAATTGAGTAACATATTAATTTAGAATAAGCAGAAAAAGACGAACACACTCTGGTATACTTGAGAATTAAAAAAATATCTAATAAGATGCACCCTTTTTCCTTATGACGGCAGAGATGTTTAGTCTAGATATTATTAGTATATGATTCTGACACAGCTGTCAAACGGATGTTTAATTCTTTTGCGGTGATACCGTAAGTGTTTATGTTAGACTTGTTGATAAAGGGTCAAGGAATAAAGGCAAGATATGGTATAAGACTCAGTAGGTTAAGAGCGTCCGTGGTCTAATGGGTGAGACCTTTGGTTCGCACACGAGAGGGTGCAGGTTCGTACCCCGGTGGAGGCTTGTACCGACGAGACATTTTCCGATATCAAGTACGTAATACGGATGCTAATTGCCGTGGGAGAGCCATGCTTCGGCACGATTGGGCCGGCTCGACCGGAGTGATACCACGGCCTCACAGAAAGGCGTGAAACGGCGTTGTGGTGTGTTTCGTTCAGTGAGTGAGTTTACCGGTGGCCCAACTTCCCTAATCCCCTATTCCTATTTCCTCATAACGGCCGGCAATGCACTTGCGACTATTCGGATGTCGCGAGTGTCCATGAGCGACGGCAGTTGCTTTCCATCAGTAACCCGTCTGCTCGTTTGCCCCCTAAATATCATTAAAAAAGCGGCGAATTATTTTGTGTATTAGTTTTAATAAAAATTTTATTTGACGTTGACAGCAGTGCGTCTTCTAGTAGAAGAAAGTGTGACTTAAGCTACGACGGAGGTTACACGCTGAATCTGACATTAGTTCAATACATCAGTCCGGAATGACGGGAGAATGACTTTTCAGCCATTTGCCCTCGGTCTCAGACTGATGGATTGTGTAAACATTTTATTTTTTTTAAAGGGATGTAATAGAGGTGACGCCACTAGTTATAATTAAAACCTACAATGATAGCTCAACCCAAATTTCTCAAAAGCCTTGCTGCACGATAATTCATAATGATCTGTATTTTCTTAATTAGGGGAGACTGGGATGTAATGCAAACCAAAATCAATGACGTTCGCAAACTTAATACGCGCAATGTTAATGTATAACATATAATAATATGGACCATGGACGCTTCACACCACGTCAGTCTGGCCCCGTGGTAAATACCCGAGGGACTTGTGTTATAGGTACCAGACAACTGAAATATATGTAATACTGTTATTCTATTAACACTTATTTAAAATTTTTATTACGTGATACACATATTTAATTAAAACTTATAAAAAACTTTCATTCCGTCGGCGGGATTTGAACCCCCGACCCCCGGCGTGGGCTACCAAGGTGCTCAACCACTGCGCCACAGAGGTCGTCGTCAATATATGAGAATCTTGTCCTGTAACATGCCTTTGTTTTTTGATCTGTATTAAAATTGTTCATAGATATAGACGTAGACGGACTTTACCGGCTTAAAATTGTAAATGTAGCCTCTTTGAACTTTCATAAGTTTATATTTACTGTTGTATAAATTCCATAAAGATAGTTCCATAACTCGTCGTTTTAAAGTCTTAACTCCGGTGTGAAATAGTACATGTGCGTACGAAAGTTTGTTCTACAATCTCTGTATGGATGTATTTGCCAGAGTATATAAAATCAGAAGTTCATCTTCATAGAAAATGCTTGCATGTGTGTATGCGCCGTAGTTTCAATGCGCGCACACCCACAAACTAAATTTAGACGGTTAACATTTGTTTGTGTGCGTGCGGCACAGATATTACGGCGCGCACATGCAAGCCACGCGCGGTCCGTTTCTATGAAAGTGAGCTATTTAGTTGTATATATACTGTATTTGCTGCTTATAAGTGTCATAAAATTATTATTATAATCATTACTTTAATCCTCAATTTTATATTTGTCGAATGGCGTTTGAAAATATTTTGTTACTATTTATTGTATTGCCTATTTCATATTGAATTAGCTTAAAGAATCTCAATATTTTATTTTTTTAAGCATAAACCCTACGCAGTCTTAAAGTTAAGTTGTATTATTATTTATTTTTCGAACATTTACTATATGTTTCAGATGGAAAACAGCAAAGTTAGGAAATAAAATATTGAGCCTCAATTTTAGTTAAATGGTATATTGTATAGCATTCATTATAATATTCAGTTAAAAACACTGTTTTATTATTTTCTCTTGTAGTGGAAACTTACCTCGTTCGTTCATTCTTCTCAGACTTTTTTATATACCTAAATAATATAAGTATACCTATGAAATTCTGTAAAAGTAAAACTCTTCCGTCCTCAAGCTAGAATGCCGGTACGTACAAAAAGTACTTTTTGAGTTATTAGCATAAAACGCGGCAATTTTTCTAAGGGCTGGGTACTTCATAACGGTAATATTAGTTTCAATAACTCTATGACTTTAAGCTACAAAATTTTTGTGATACACGTCGATAGAGCTTTTATTTCTAATTATGTTGGTTAGCGGCATTTAAGCTTGAGGACGGCAGAATACTATACGTGTATTTCTCACACATATAGATTTCGCTTAAATGTAGCGGCCCTAAAAGAGCAAATACTTCTTTGTGATTTTATTGCTAAGGTCTCCAGTGTCTTGACTTTAAAAAAAAAGGCTTATTTTCAGTGCTGCTTCACTTTTACTTTGAAGTCTAAAAATTATAATGGAGTTCTGTATATCCTGAAAATATATATCTCTCTCTTCAACTGTTTATTCTCCTACCCACAATAAAATAAGTTTATTAAAAGATACAAAAAAATGTGCATTTAATTATGTGTCAACGTCTGTCGAAATTTATTTTGTTTTGTGCCATTGTTTTTTAAACATTTTTTTTTAAATGTAAATTAAAATGAGTACGGAGTTGAGTTTGGTATGATCATTAATTTTGTAATTCTCTATATACATAATTAAGAAGCAACCGCATTAATTTTACTGCAAATACAAATAGACAACGATTTTAAGTGATTACCAAAATGTAAGCAATTAATATTTTAACGAGGCAATTGTATAATGTTGTTTTATATGAAAAATACAGAATATAACTTGTTAGTATTTTAGTTGTTGTGTAGCAGCAGTAATTTTTAGTTATAAGACTATTTTTAGCTTGGCACACAATGTTGACTGCGTTCTTAGTCATAAATTTAGTATGAAAAAAATGCGATGCGTCCCGGCATACTCCGACAGCTTGCTCACCTTATGCTACCTTAGGTACCTATTTTGAACAAGCATACAATATGTACGAAAATTAAGAGAATGTATGTCGTACAATCGTAATACCGTAATAATATATATTACCGTAATAAATGTAAACACAGGAACAAAAAATATTATGTCATTAACGATAATATATTCTTTTCTTGTTTTATTAATATAATTTTTATTAAATTAATATTAAAATAAATTAATGTATTTTTTACAATACACTTACTTTAAACGTTATAATCTAATTTCTTTTCACGGCTCAATTCTTGTTGTATTGTCGGTTTAGCTTTGTTTTTTCTTTTCTTACAAAACCCGCCTGTTTCTTTCCATATATCTGTAGATCCGTCCAAATTTAATTTCTTATTCCGAATATGTTTTAAGATAAATATTACAATTCTAAATATGTCGTCTTACCTTTTTGAACTTAGAAACTTGTCATTTCGATGCATTGTGTAAGTTTAGAATGGTTATTAACATCTTATATTTTTCCTTAAACTTTGGGTTCACGAAAATTTTTAAAATATGAATCTAGGCTGTTTTAGTCTTAACGAATTATTCAAATCTATGGACTTGCCTGAATGTTTCCTTCCTACTCTAGTAACGCCATATCACGTTGCTTTAGTTGTAGAGAAGGACGGAAAAGTTCGAATATTTGAATAATATGCCGTTTGAGAGTAGCGCTCCAGACTCGAAAACATGAAGATGATACTGTGTGATCTATTTCTTCTGTTTTAAATAATTTATAATTTTAAATAAGCCTTCAAGACACAATACTTTCGTACCTGATAGGTCATGCTTCTTACACGTTGTTCGTTTTGTTAAGAATTAATAATAACCTTCAATAAACTTAGGTTGTCGCTAGATAATGAAACCTATAGCCTAAATCATAAACTCGTATTTTATCGGTCCCAAATAATGTCATCGCTTGTGGTGGACAAACGGTGTCAGATGATCACTCTCCCGTCCTTCCTGACTAAACTGATGCTAGATTGAGCGTGTAACTCCCGCCTAAGAAGGGGACTGTATAAACTTTCAAATTATCTGTCCATTATGTTTTTTTTTTAGTAAAGGAGCCCAAGAGGAGAATTTTGGATTTACTCGAGCGCATCACATTAAGCTAGTGTAGGATTTATAGTATAATCAGATAAAAAATCAGATTTCCTAGTTAATTCGGTTTGTTAGAAAGCTATTTTTAAGTGCCGAAATGTCACTTAAAGTTGAAACCGTCAGATAGGGGGTGTTAAAATCCGCCAAAGATTTTGAAGACTTTCACATAATTGATGATGTAAATGTAAGGTAAGCCTGGAATAACATAGAACATCAAAGCCTTATATTTCCGTAACCGAGCTTTCCAGATATTTTATGTCACATTCAGCTAAATACTTTAGGCCTTGCTCTCTAAAATCCTGTAATAAATTTCAATTTAAAAAAGATAATAAAAAAAATCTTTTTATAACCTCAAAATTGTTGTCGCTTCTCATCCCACAACGCTGAAATAAACAAATGTCATTATTATTTCCTTCTCCGTTTTACCTAATCTAGAATACGTACTTAGTCTCCACGACGCTCGAGTTACTCCAAAAATAACACCTCCCTGGCTATTTCCATGTTAATATTATCATAATTAAAACATTACAGTCCCTGGTTAGTACAAACCATTACGTTAGTCAGGGTTGAGACGAACCATATATGCGTTATATATTGTTATTCTTGTTTATATTCTGCATACTCATGAATAGCATAATATTCTTACAACGGATCATTGGCGTATAGGTACTATCTTGGTCCTCTGAAATTCTTTAGATGGAGCCCCAGGTACTCGTGAAAAATCATGTTCATAACATACCTTTTGAGGCTTGCAAAGAGCTTTGTTTTCCTCTAAAGTCGAAACTCAAAACTGTTTCTAGGACACAATGTTATGTATAAATAAATGTAAATATGTTACATGTAATGTATTCCTTTAGTCCGTCAGTTTAAAACTTATTTTTATCATCTTTCTATAGCAACTTGTAACCTTTTAGTAAAACATACAAGTATAATTTTATTGTGTATACATTTGGCCACCAATAAAGATATTATTTTGCGTGGTATTCTTATTATTATTTATAACCCTTAATTATTACTGCACAACTTGTTTTTTTTTTTGTATGCAAACGTAAGGGACCCGACATTAATAAAATAAAAACAAAAAAAAAAATGTTTTACATATTTAAGGAATAAAACAAATATATGTATATAAAACCTGAGTTGTATTTATTGTATATATTTTGTAAAACACTATTGCACATGAATAATGTGTAGAACATGCTGTTTTGATAAAAAAATATAAATTAAATTTGGATTCACGACATAGGAACTATTCAATAATAATAATAATATAATACTTGACTGCTCCCTATTAAGTTGCTATTACATAACACCAAGTTTTTTTTTCCTATCCTATCTATATTAAATGTCAAGTCGGTTAAGATACAGAACCATAAAGTATTCAAAAATTATAAATATAATATCCGAGACTACGAGACTGTTTTCTTGTCAATATAAGGCAGTTTATTTAATACCAAATATCTGCCTTATACTCCTACTAGTAATAATTTTTTCCATCATTTTTTTTTAAACTAAACCATTGGCCTTAGAGCAGAAACAACTTTTTTTTAATACCAGTAAGGCACCAGCAGGGCTATCGTGTAACTCGCAATGGCAATAATTGCGCAATTATTGCTCCAAAATCGAAAATTCCTATCATGTAACAACTTAATAAGGCATCGTTTCCTTTCGTATGGATTTTGTCAGCCATTTTGAAGATTTACTGATTTATATGGAAGATGTTATTGAAGTTTAGCAATTGAACGCGAGTTCATCGCTTTCGCTATTGCTTATTGTTGATCGCTATTGTTATATAATAGCCCTGCAGTTTTTGATTCAACCCTGCTATGTAGGCACAAGTTGGTCCTCTTGTGTTACTAAGTACTTAATTTTAGTGTCTAATTAATTTGCACCTACGATTAAAGGTTAAAAAGTCCTTTTTGGGTATCCATGACACTTGATAAGATTATCTACAAAGTGTAAGTTGACATTCTCTTTTAAAAATTCTTTCATTTTTTTCACATGGAATAGGGTGCACTCACATTTTCGCTGAACCCTGTGCGTAACTTCGTTGTAGATCGATACATATTGAATACAATATATTTGTTTTACAGCTGTAAATTATTATCGATTAAAAATTACCCTCACTATTATAAAACTTGCTCTAGCTATAGGCATACAATAGGTATTAATATAATTTTTCTACACTTACAAGAATGTTAAATGCAATAATTTAATGAAATGATTGTACTTGATTTGAAAGTACATCAACAACGAACATAGGCAACTCTTACAGTGTCTTAAGATATGACATAGTTATTGATGACTCTTGAATTTGTCTAACGGCAGCGGTTAACCTTCGATTTTTCTATGAACTTATAATAACAGTGGGTGTCTTTATAAGAGTTAAGTTTCCTTCAGTAAATAGAATACAGTACGATCAACTTTCTTAGCTCTGCTCCTAGACTAGCAAGGACAATGACCGCTGCCACCTTAAATCCATTTTAATCCATTTTCGCCCTAGTCAGTAGTAATAAGTATACAACATTTCTTTAATTATATTTGACACACTCTGACAATAAGCAATCATTTCAAGAGGTATAAAGTATGGTTTACATGAAGCCGACAATGGCGGCAAATTCGACTGGCTGGTGTTGGCCGCGTGTAAACATTTTTTAAACCGAGTCAAGTGGCGAGAACTATTCTCATAATCGCATAATATCTATTTTGGACTGGTATTACTATTGGCTTCATGTAAGCTATACATAACAATACGGAAACACTTCTTTGTAAGTATTATTTTAAAGTTATTTAATCCCTGCGAAATTGTCGCAGGACTTGTTATTAACTTTGACGTTCATTTCTAAAATACAATTTAAAAACACATTAGGAATGAGAAGGTGGGATTTCTAAATTCAGAATCAGAATTTTGAACGTATATTAGGTTCTCTATGTATTTCTATCTATGTATTCACTATGAAAAAGTCGAAATATGTTGTTATCACTTATCATTATCGACTATTTTTAGGGTTCCGTAGAAACCCTACAGTTGAACAGGAAACCCTTATAGATTTGACATGTCTGTCTGCCTGTACGTCACAGCCACGTCATTCAGAAACTATAAGGACTAAATTTTTATGTTCAATGACCTAAGTTCTGAACCATAGAAACCCGTCCCTCCCACACTATAATGTAGACATAAAAGTAAATTACTTTCGCTAAAATTATTTAAACGATAATTCATTTTAGATTTATTTTATGAATATAACGATTATGTATCTCTATATAGCAACAAAAAATATCAACCTTGAAAATATTTTAAGACCTCAAAAACTTTATGATTACTTATCAGTACTGAACTGTGGGTACCCGGTTTTTGAGTTTTCATATGTACTTACCTAAAGTTTCATGTTATACGTTTTTCCTACTGTTAAATATATCTTTTATTGAAACATAAAATAAAACCTTTCCTATATAAAATCTACGATAAGATACACTTAGTCCCTGAGCAAAATAAACAAATACAAAATACACATTTCACGTACAAAACACGACACTACATAAAAATTATTCCATAAGTAACATTCAATTTAGGAATGCAATCGAAATTTCATAAAAACCTATACGTTACACATTCATATACAAAATAAGTCCTAATATAGAACCATGATGAACCCTCTGACCAAATTTGTTATTCTATTTTCATATTACGTTTAGCGCAAAAAAGTTTTATATAAAAATTGTACAGTAGATTCAAATTACTTAAGTACACTTGATTTGGTAGCGATAATACATGTACCTAGTTACTATACTGACCTGTACTAATTTTTACTAAATTCCCTTAGCTGTAGTGGCTGGCTATACTATGATTTGTTATAAGACATTTGCTTTGGCTAAACTTAGACAGCCATAATATCATACTTTTAATTCTGGTGCAGAATAATTTATTACTTTTATATCACTAGCCCGGAAGATTATTTGTATATCATGTTTATTACTGCGTCTTTGGTGCCAAAGACGAGAGCGAATAGACCGAATAGGACCACTAGGGCGTTCTTCCAGATGAGGTATTTGTAGGGGCCGAATCCGATGTCCCAGTAAGTGATGATTTCTATAAACGCGGGTGCTATGAGTCCTAGTAGTGAGAAGCAGAAAGCGCCAATGATGCCCATGAATGGGGCGATATGTGGGACAGCTACGGCGAGTAAAACGCATAGGGTGACCATGATGGTCCGCGTGATGTACTCAGCGAGATCGGGACGCTTAGAGAACTTCTCCTTGATTCCGTTCCACATGATCTCCACGCACACGAAGAATTGGAGACCGAATGTGCAGTAGACGGCCACGGCGATGGAGCCTTGCACCACTTGGCCCAGGCTGAAAGGTTTATTAGTAAGAGTTAAAAAAGAAAACGATTATTGTCATTTTAACAGTTGTAAGAGAATTTTTTAATTAGGTAGTAATGGCGTTCATTTATTTTCAAACAAATATCTAAGCCCAAGGCTACTAATGGGATAGGCTGCCGGTAACAATATTATTCCTAGGCGAAAAATATCTATGATGCAGACAACTTGCATGTAGACTGCATGACACAAAAAAGCGTCGTTATACCACGGGGAGATTACATATAACCCTTCTAGTGCGATCCATGCGACACTTCAATAAAACTGGCGTTAATGACAAGGTGAATAATTTTAAGTTTCACTAGTTTTGGAGACAAAGTGTCGAGCCGTGTCACACTGCGGTTTCACATTTATACAACCAAAATACTTACATGTCATACAGAGGCGGGTCCCCGACGCCAGAAACCAGGTTGAGGGTGATAGAGTCCTGTACGCTCTCCCCGTACCGAAGGTATCCCAGGAAGCCAAGTAGGATGTACACCACGGTCACTCCAGACATTCCCTTGTTCAGCACCCCGCAGTACCCGAGCATAGCCTTGGGCGTCTTCATGGAGTTTTCCACTGGCATCACCACCCCGATAGCTTCCATGGCGAATATAGTCAGTGAGAAGAACTCTGGCCAGGCTGACGGGTGCTTAATGGGCTTCACCGCTTCAAGGTCGAGGGACCCGGTTCCGACCAGGAAATAGAAGGTTATGCCGAGTCCAAGGCCCATGAATAAGTTAGCTATCATGGAAACTGGCGCTAAATATTTGAGATTCCTGATCCATACCATGAGGATAAGCGGCGGTAGAAGCATCAGCATTATCAGCTGGCTGTTTATCACATGGTCTTCGCCTTCGGCCTTTGGGAAATTATTGTCCAGCACCTGGGTAGCAAAACAAGATGTGAACACAAAAACTCCAAAAACTTGCGCTTAGCAACATGCTGATGAATGTCTATTTTTATCTAATTGTGTTCAATGAGCGAGTTTACTGGTGGCCCACATTCCCTAATCCACCTATCCCTATTCCCTCACAAAGGCCGGCTACGCACTTGCGACTCTTCGGATGTCACAAGTGTGCATGGGCGACGGAAGTTGCTTTCCATAAGGTAACCCGTCTGCTCGCTTGCCCGCTAAATATCATAAAAAAAAAGTTATGAAACATTCCTGAAAGTCCAAGGAAGATTTATTTAGTGAGAAAAGAAAATATCCAGTAAAAAATAAACTTAAAGTTTCTTACCTTCATAATGTTTTCTGCTATAAGCACTGTATATACAGAGCAGGTACCAAAATAGGTAGCAAACAGTAGACCTATAATGCAGCATCTGAAACAAACACAATGTTCACGTTTAGCAAAATATTACAAAGGTTTCCAGTTGCCGTCTAAAAAGTGGTACCGGTTTCCGCGCTTATTAAACGCTATTCAGCTCCTAGTCGCTCCGAGACCACGATTTTAACTTTTGTACGATTGTAAGCTTTTAACTCACTAAGTTTTATTTTAAAATTCACTTGATTTTGTGTAAGATAGTCTTAGTGCCTTTTTTTTTTTAAAGAGATGTGTGCATCTTAATAATATTAGATCGAAGTTAACAGATTACTACCCACTATTAATAGTATTAACGACCTAAGTGTAATTAAAGGAAGATGTCATAAGCCACACATTACAGATACATAATTAATTACCTAATTAAAAGTGTGCCAGCTAAGCAGTTTTAAAAATTTTAAACAAGACATACCAATTACTTTTACAACCCTCAAAATGACTTGACTTGTTAATTTGTTCTTAGTAGCAAAAACGCGCCACTGTAAGTGGGGTGACAATGCAAAATTATGATGTCAGAATTCTGATATGATGATGATGGAACTGGAAGGTGATACAGCAACTCAGAGATGCAACTACGTATCTCTATCGAGTTTAGGCTCGTTGCAATCGTCTTGACAAGCACTCTTCAAATATATGCTAGCCATGCTCTGGTGATGGAACTGACTTCGAAAAAAGAGAGATTATGTTCGACTATGTATACTTTTTGTAGTGGGTACCTAACAAACTTACTTAAACGTAAAGCTATATTTTCTGACCCATTCTGGGCCGTTTTCTAACGCCGTCGCACCGACTTCGGCGAAACTCATAGATGTCTTCTTCGTCTTCTTATACAGAATGTGGGCGCATTTGATCTGGGGACAGAGAAAAACTAATAAGTATAGTATATTTAGTACTTAAAATAATTTGGATTCTGTTTTTAATGATATTTAGGGGCAAACGAGCAGACGGGTTACCTGATGGAAAGCAACTGCCGTCGCCCATGCATTCTAAGAGTCGCAAATGCGTTGCCGGCTATTTATGAGGGAATGGGTATAGGGACAGGAGATTACAGAAGTTGGGCTACCGGTAAACTAACACCAGGAAACACAGCGCAACGCCGTTTCACGCCAGTTTTCTGTGAGGCCGTGGTATCACTCCGGTCAAGCCGGCCCATTCGTGCCGAAGCATGGCTCTCCCACGGCAACTACTAGTTTAATATTATAGCAGACTAGCTTTCGCTCGCTTATTTGCTTTCCAAATCTAAAAGCACCTATGTTGTTTGCTGTCTACGTCCAAAATCTAGTAAAGGACGGCCAGACAAACACACAAACTATCCTATTTATTTAATAAGTATAAATAGTTGAAATTACTCCTCTATGCTAACAGTTGCTCTGAAGCGAGATAAGTGGAAAATTCTGCGGAAGTTTGCCCAGCAATGGGATACAGGTTACCAAATAAATTCGCAATAAATGGATGAGTGGAACGGCAATTAGGCTCTTATCATAACATCGCATTGCAGACAATCATCGCCTAAGCCTTAGAGGTAGATTCATACAATATTACAAACATCAAACATCTACCTAGGTAAGTGCTCAATGAAATGCGCAAGGAAAATCGCAGGGCAAAACTGATACACATACCACATTCGCAACTTGCAAGCCGTCGGCGGGAAATAACAAGGAAGGTTACATAATGTTATAAACATAATATACGTTCAAACACACTTATAATGTAGGGCACACCTTGTGCCGTGAATAGGGAAAATGCATGATTTTATTTTCTTTATTTAAATAAATCTATCAGTTTTTTGATAAAATATAATATAAAATAAAATTAAATGTTTTAGTTTTTAAAAAACAAAGTTGCAAGCCATTAAAGTAGTTAGAAAGATCCGATATTGATTGTGACGTCAAAGTCTATAAGCTGCTTACAAAGTTCAAAACTAAATTACGTTTTGAGTGATAGATGGGTAGAAAATTTAAATCGCTAATACCTTACTTATATCTCAATAGAATTTTTTGTCGTTCTGTATATCTTTTAGCGAGTTTTTTGTCGTTCTGTATATCTTTTAGCCCACTATTGTCTTTGCTCAAGATCGACGGTTATGGTTTATTAACCCTCTGTCAAATTTGTCTGATTGTCAACAACAAATTGACAACACAACACCTTGTTTACAATCGCGTTTTATCTGGAAATGACATTTTTTTTGACAGAGGGTTAATGCACCATACCGCCAATTTTGAGTGAATGCATAATACTCGTATCATAATAATTTGCATTGAATTGTTCTACACGCATCTTCAACTATTCTTGGCGTGAATTCACTTATCTGGAGCCGCGATAACATGTATCTGTGTTGACTTGGATTTCAAGGGCAGTGGCCGGCCTATGTTATTCTATTGTATGATTTTATATTGTGATGTGTAGTACCTAAGTAATTAGAGATAAGTATTACTAGGTATTACGGAATAACATTTAGTTGACACTATAATATATAGTATCATACAGGATAAAATCGGCGATATTGAATGAGAATAGAAAATTCACCTTCAAACATAAGAAGGTTCTTTTAAATTCAAGAACATGTTAATACTTAGGTCTTATACGGATTAGTTTTTAGTAAATAGAGATAAAGCATCACACGACTACACTTAAGAGACAGCTTATAAGAAGCACTCTTGTTACTAGAGAAGCGTCTACGTATTATATTATAAACATAGAACCAATAGTTCTATGCGTTATGTCATGGCTGACTATATTGAGTCGGTAAGAGCCTCTCCACACTAAGCGGATTAAGTAC
This sequence comes from Cyclargus thomasi, assembly GCA_026546445.1. Taxonomy (NCBI): domain Eukaryota; kingdom Metazoa; phylum Arthropoda; class Insecta; order Lepidoptera; family Lycaenidae; genus Cyclargus; species Cyclargus thomasi. Next base: position 23,933 of record JAOTAV010037411.1, read on the forward strand.
GGAGTGAAGTGAGTTAGCGGATGACAAGGACAGCAGTCTGCCTGAAACTATTTTCAATTATACATTAACACCGCAGGACATAATGGATGACATAAAACTCACTAGAATATAAGCGCAGTGGGTGCAGATCACAGCCACGAGAACACAGAAGAACACGCCAGCGAAGAGACCTGAAGCCTGGAAGGCTTTCGGCATACTCAGGATTCCTGTTCCCAGTGACGCTTTCAGTAAATGTATGAGAGTGTCCGTGTTTCTGAAAACAAACAAAACATCTATTGACATTTCTCAAAAAACGGCGAGTAACATAAACCGCTTAATAGCGTAGCGTAAGAAGCGTAAATATAACAGGGTATATAAAGAGCCAGTAGTTTATTTTCATAGAAACGGACCGCACGCCAGGCGCGCTCAGTACCTCTGCTATGGGTTTGAAGCAATAGTATTTGTCAAAACTATGTAATGTTTTTTATGGGTTTGAAGCAATAGTATTTGTCGAAACTACGTAATGTTTTTTATTAAATTATATTTAAAATTTAGTACGGCAATTATAGATCCGCAAGTGATCGCTAGAGGCGCTGTAAAATTATGACGTACTAAAAATTTACGGAGTTGCTATCGAGTATCGGCAAATACTATTTCTTCAAACTCTGACTTGCACAATTCTACATATATTCTAGCACTCAACCTACATCAACTTTTAAAGTCACTAATTTGGCGTCGTCATATTCGTGTAATAAATTAAAATTTGTTGATGCTGATGATTTAGTAATAATCTTATCTTATCGTGATAAAAGTAAATATATTTTATATGCACTAAATGAATTATGTCGAGTCGCAATAGCCTGGGATTTAATTTGAGTTACATTGATAAAGATTTAGATTAGGTTACTCTAAAACGACACGAGTCTCGGGTTTCGAATGTTTGTGTATAAGCGCCATAAAATTTTACTTAAAAAAAGTAACAGCCTAGACTCTGCGAAGTTAATAAGTCGCAGATTGGATTGGAGTCCGGAGGTAACCTTCCTTTTTCCTTCTTCCATATATACTCTGACGTAATGCGTGTCATGCTGCATGAGCGACTAGGGAGCGCGTATCAGCCCCGGATCTTCATTTTTTAGGCGGGGCCAAAACCGAAATACCCCGACTTGTTTGTACTTTTATCATGTTTATAATTTCATCTATATGATGTTTACTAAGGCCTTCCGGAAATATCGCATCAATTGCTGTTGTTGCCGTGGTATTTATTTATTAATAAGAATTTATTTATTTATGAATTTGGCGCCCTCTGCACTTGCCGCCCGGGGCACAGACCCCGCCTTGCCCCCCCCCTAGATCCGGGGCTAGCGCGTAAATTGCTATCAATCAAATTATTAATACATTAAGGGGTCAAAATGCATTTTGCAGATTAGTGCACCAATATAAAGAGCTTAGTATTAGGCACATGATTATCATTATGAACTTACTGCCTGTTAAAATATCATTAAACTAGATGCCCGTTGCGCCCAAATTCGTTAATCGCGCGAGAACCGTACATTTTTCCGGGATAAAAAAGGATCTATGTCCTTCCCCAGGACACAAAGTAGGTCCATGCCAAATTTCAGTAAAATCAGTTCATTGGTTTTGGCGTGAAGAGGTAACATACAGACACACTTTCGCATTTGTAACATTTATATAAGTAGATTGACTTAAATAATTCAAATCTGAAACCTCGTCAAATCAAACATTTTACCTCGTATCACAGTGCTTAGTTACAGTATTTCGCTACGGCGCGCTTGTTCAATGTCGTTTGTAATTAAAAACTTCGCACTGTAAATCATTTTTCTTTACAACCGTCTTTTTCTTAAAATTAACAATTACTTATACCTCAGAATTAACAAAAATGTGTCAAATGAAATAGAAACTGGCGTTACGCCGTTTGTCCACCAAAACCGTCAATTGAGAATGAGATTATTTCGGATCTATAAAATGCAACTTTACGATCAAGGGTATAAGTTTCATTTTCTAGCGACATTACTCTATCGTCAATGTAGTCGCCGACATTAAAGGCGTTGAGGAAAATGAAACCTGTAGTCATAAAGTTGCATTTTATCCTGTTGCAACATTCTCGTTCCCGGATGACGGTGTTGTTGGACAATCGACCTTACGGTGTTCGTCCACTGAATGAGTTTACCGGAGGCCCAATTTCACCACACCTCATTCCTATCCCTATACTCGTTCCTTATTCCCTTAGCCTATTCCTTCATTAAAAAGTACAGCAACTTACTTGAAACGCTTCTACTGTTAATGTCCATGGTCAACGGCACTTTCCATCAGGTGACCCGTCTGTTCATTTGCACATTTAATAAAAAAAATCTTTTATCCTCCACATCTTACTAATATTATAAATGCGAAAGTTTGTGAGTGTGTATGTTTGTTACTTCACGCTTAAACGACTGGACCGATGTCGATAAAATTTGGCACGGAGCTAGCTGGAACATATAGGACATCTAATATCGACTAAGCCGCGTGCAACGCCGCGGCACAACTAGTCATATTATATAGAAGAGACCTCCCAGTTTCGTGCTATATATTATTCTATTTAAAGACGATCAGTATTGCATTTCGTACCTTCTCAGTGCTTATTATGTGTAATGTGACTGATAATATAAAACGCAAGCAAATACTGCTGCAGTACACACCTACATGCACAGAATCGTACTATAAATGATAATGGCGTTACATTTGCAAAACATATCCATAATATATTTAAGGCGTTACTACATTAGTCGATACATACTAATTCTTGTTACTTGACGTCCTAAGGCAACAATTATACTTGATTATAGAAGCGTATACTTCTAGGATGAAGAGAAATAAATTCTTATTTTGTTTTTGGGAATCGTGTTTTGAAAGGTTCTAACGAGAATATTCCATTTTTTATGCAATTTTAAATTAAACTCAGGAACACTCATATAACACAAATCGACAAAAAAAATGTCTGTACGCGCTAATCTCCAGAATTACTGAACGGATTAAAAAAACCCTTTTTTTATTTAATAGCTGGTATGTCTAGGATACTTTTTATTCCGCGACAATGTACTATTGCTGTGACATAGAAATTTTCGCACATCGAAGTTGCGGGCATAAAGTAGTTAAAAATAAAAACTATTAAATAATAATTAAGGTATTGTTACACATTCTAGTTTAAAGGTGGTGACATCCGTTCCTGCTAATCGGTACGCGTGGTTTATCAATAGTTACCACGCCAATATTATGCATGTTCTTGGAATCTGATACAGACTATTGTACCGTGTACTGTATGTGGCTTTCTTATTAAAATGAGCCTCTCCTTTGTACTCTTTGTTCATTGTATAATGTGTTCTGACTTCTAAACCTTGATCTTTGACAACGGATCGTAAATAAAAGCGAGGCAAGCGAAATTATTCTGAATAATAGGTAAGAAGTAGAATTATAATGAAGCGAATGTCTGCGAATCTACGTTTCGTCTAGTGTATAATTCTGCCGACCTCAAGCTTAAATGCCGTTAACCAACATCTAGTCGTTTTTGACATTTTAATGCCATCATAATCAGAAGAAAAAGCTCTATCGACGTGTATTAGCAAAAGTTCTGTAGCTTTTATAGTCATCGAGTTATTAAAATTAATATGGCCGTTATGAAGTACCAAGCCCATAGAACTGCGGCGTTTTTTGCTCATAACTCAAAAAGTACTTTTTGTACATAGCGGAATTTTGAGGACAGAATTAATTGTATGTGATATGCAAACTGGAATGTATGTTGATTCATGAGACACCTTTTACACTCTCGTACTCGGGCGGTCTCGCTGTATCTCGGAAGAGTGTAGCCGCCATTAGATACAAGTACAAAAAGATTTCCAAAAAGTTCCAAACTTCGCCTTCGAAATGTTCAGTTTTCAGAAAATTGAGCCCTTTAATGCACAGATAGCAAAAGTCAACGAGAGCAGCGGTCAAAGCTAGTGTTTATTAGGTCATTAATGCAAACTGATTCCGATAGTTGAGGCGAGGCGTCGGTATGGCACACGTGACCACGTGACATAATTACGCAGTTCACGAGTGTTAAGGGACTATTACATTCAACTGCCTGCAGACAGCTCTTCAATATACTTTTTATGAGCCGATGCAGTCAGTCAGATCAAAAACCGTAATCTATATAACAGTATAGTCTCACAGAAAACTGATGTGAAACGGCGTTGTGCTGTGTTTTTTTCAGTGAGTGAGTTTACCGGTGGCCCAACTTCACTAATCTTCGGATGTCACGAGTGTCCGTGGCCGACGGCAGTTGCTTTTTTTCAGGTAACCCGTCTTCTCGCTTGCCTCCGAAAATATCGTAAAAAAGTATACTCTTATTCTATGTTATATAGAATAAGAGTATACTTTTTTATTACGCTATGACCAGTAAGAGCAGTAATAAAAAATGTAAATACAGGATATTTTTTAAAGTTTTACGCGGACGTAGTGGCGAACAACATCTTAATATTATCATAAAGTTTTACGCGGTAGTTGCGGGCAACAACTAGTATTATATATTAGAATTATTTTTTTCTGAATGACCGACAAACAATATTGAGTACTTAGAACAACAAGATATAAAATTAAAGCGTTATAAAGATATATAAATATCAATTTACATAAAATAATATGTCATATCTTTCACTGTTATCTAATGATAAAATTCGCAAAGCTTTAAAATTCACTAGATTACATACAAATCGCTTAGCAATGGGCGAGCTAAGAGCGCGAGAAAAGTGTTATATATGAAAACTAACACCAAGGTTAGCCACTTTATGTAAATAAAATTCGCCGAAGCACTTGTTTATTTTATATATTTAACAATTAATTGTACACAAGGTACATTTAAAACATTACAATTTACAATTCCCATAGAAAAACGACACTAAGGACTGCATTATTTTTTTTAACAGCCCTACCAAGAGAGATGTAGGATGGAAGACAGCATGTAGACAGCGCACAATAAAATACAATACATATTCAATTTGAAGTAAAATAAAATAGAAAAAAGAGGCGGGATTCCAGGACTACGCAGCATATAGTATAGAAGAGGAATAAAACATTTTGAGAAACGGCCTGGAGACAGACACTGACACTTGACAGACATCGAAGACCGAAGTCTTAGGCCGTTTGTCCGTCGCCGCCGTCAACCGAGAACGAGCTAAAATATGTTGGTATAATGACACCACTGTGAAACCACTTTTGTCGCAATTTTCAGTGGTCGCGTTCGAAAGTTCCGTGACCACTAAAACCGCAAGGACGAGAGGTGGTCGCCCGTATTTCATAACAAACTAGAGCTTTTTGGCGTTGAAAATCACAACCGTTTAGTCTTACGGGTTTCGAAATCTCACCTATGGTGTAAGTGACGCATCGTAAAATGCGACGCATTTTTAACCGACTTCCAAAAACGAGGAGTATATTTTATAACGTTTTCGGTCTCATACTTCGATACTTTGCTATCGATTTTTTTTGCACAAATTCTTAAAAACAATTTTATCATGACTAATAGAATTAAATTAATTAATTAAAACTCTATTAAAAATATTATGAAAGTTAGTTCGTCAATGTATTTGACTTCCTCACGCTTAAATGACTGGACCGATTTCAATAAGTTTTTGCATGGAGGTAGCTGGTATAGGGCTTATTTTTTAAACCAAGAAATGCATTTACACATTCCGCGGGGGATGAGGGAGATCCTACCGCGGATATGTCTGACTCGCTGTAGTAGGCTGGATGTTATCGATTAACACATAGGCTTTTTACGATGGAAAAACATACAGATTATTCTCTCCTATATGCTGCGGGTGACACAGCTAGTCTTTCAATAAAAACGTTTGAAATCAATTATTAGCAAACAGAGAGATAAGTTACTCATCAAATGTCACTTACGATGTAGGGTTCTCCACTTTCCTCTCTGCAAACGGGTCGAACTCCTCCCCAGCCTCCGCATCTTTGGACAGGCTGTACCTGTCAAAAATGCTTAGTTGTTACTTCTACTCGAAATGCCAATAGGATTCTTTTTTTTATGGCGGCTGTACACTCTCGTCGAGAGCTCTCTTAGCGAGACTTTAGCACGAGGTTGTCAAGCGAGACAAAGCGAGTGCACCGATTTACACGCTCGTACACGGGCAGTTTAGCTGTCTCTTGGCGAGAGTGTACACCCGCCATTCGCTTGGTGCAATGAAGGTGCGCACAGCGAACACGGAGGTAAAAAAAGGAGTAAAGCGGCACTTGAACCTCTCAAATCACTTTCTGTTCCTCGTTTGAATCTTTGTCCGCACTTGAGATGCACCCAGCGAATACTTTAGTAATATTCGATTAGTAACTACTTACTATGCAGTTTCAAGGATAACATACATAACATATTATATGTAGGTTATTCCTAAACTTATTATTAACGACCTGCTTATTCTTAAATACGTAATATTGAGTTCATGGTCAAAGTAAAAGAAGCCATACTCAAAGTGAAGCTCAGAAAGTACCTAACAATATATCGTACGTTAATTGCGATTCATAAAAGCTTACTTATATCATACAAGACATAATAATAATATCTATGGACTCTTTACACCACGTCAGTCTGGCCCCGTGCTAAGTACCTTGTGTTACAGGTACTAGACAACGGAAATATATTTAATACTTTTTATACTATACACATATTTAAGAATTTTTATTACATGATACACCTATTTAATACACATCCAAGACCCAGGAACGTTGAAGAACTTTTTGTTCCGACGGCGGGATTCGAACCCGCGACCACCGGCTTAAGCTACCAACGCGCTTACCAACTTAGCCACAGAGGTCGTCCACATGAGTGGAAGAAGCGGATGACTAACATTTATATACATGCAACTTGTAATATTAACAAATCTTGTAATTTAGCTACATCGCTCAGCTATTCATGCATAGAATACGCCTTTTTATTTCAAATCATTTTGCGGGTCCAAACTCCTAACTCTCATAGCCTCCATAAAACCTCTAGACTAGACAGTCTAGTTACATTGTAACAAGTAACTATTTTTATATAATCAACAAACAATGCTACATAACTTATGTACGGATAATGTAGCTTTAATTAACAATATACGGTGTAATACAAGTGCTTAGTATACTAACTTGCTGACAACTTTTTCATTATTTTTTTCCGCTTGTGGCAAGAAGGACTCCAACTCGTGCGCCGCGGGCACAGTCCCATTTGTTTCCTGAAAATAAAGTCAGTACAAATCTTGAAATGGAATCACATAAGCAAATTTATAAATTATGAACAACACTTTAATATTTCATATATAGTTTGTCTGCAATTCCAACAGTTTTTTCAGTGTAAAAAAAATAAAAAAAGTTTAAATAAAAAAAGGTTCTTTAACAACTTATTTTTGCTCAAAATATTTATCACTTTTGTCCATAATTCTTTAGTGTTATTCATATTCTGTGCTTTATATTCAATTCAATATCAATCAGATACAAACAATGAATCAATTACAAAACAAAATAAACAATACCTGTAAACGTAATTTAAAATAATATTTTTTTAATAAAAAAAATACTTAAAAAAGTTTTAACTGTCAAAAGAAGAAATTCAAACTCTTATTAACGAATATCTTAAAAGAAAAAGTTGTTTTGAAACATCTTAGTAACAAAGTATCGTAAAAGAAAAAAAAACCGAAAAGCTCGAAAAACCCAGGTTTCTATTTTTCGAACACGGGTTTTTTACGATCCCCAAAATTCAACATGCCTCAAATGCCATCACAAAAATTGCTACCAGCTCTCAGTTTAACTGATACAATCTCCTAGACTATGGATAGATAACTGATTGAGGTGAGTCAATGCTAAGGAATTCCTAGCTAAAGTGCTGTTAGCACAATGTCGATAATGAGAAGAAAGGTTATACCACCTTTTATCGAAACGGAAGAATTTTGGTTGATATACATGAAATGGGAAAGTGTGTTTGTCCTGTCATGCCTAAACTAAAAAACCCAATTGATTTCTGGCGTGGAATTTTTAGGTGTAAAATTGAATATTTTGTGACGTCACAATAGTAAGGAGAGTCCTCAGAAATGTGACCGCCTGTGACAAGGGGGAGGGGTTTCAAAACCATGAAGTGGTCTTTGATTTTTTATATTATTATTATTATTAAAATTATACCTACACTACTAAAAGTTAAAGACCATTTTTCCCCATTAGACGGAAATTGGAAGAGAGCCAGTTGACGGACCTACGTCATTTGGTCGGAATATGTCATTTCTTTTTAGTCGTGATCTGTCGGCTTAGTTGGACATAACCCGACCAAATTACTTTGATCCACGATCTGTATCTGTTTTAATAATATCTATGGAAGCTTTACACCATGTCAGTCTGGCCCCGTGCTAAGTACCCAAGGGACTGGGAATGTGTTACAGGTACCAGGCAACGGAAATATATTGAATACTTTTATACTATACACATATTTAAGTTTTTTATTATATGATACAAATATTTAATACACATCCAAGACCCAGGAACATTGAAAAACTTTTGCTCCGTCGGCGGGATTCGAACCCGCGACCCTCGCAACTGAACCACAAAGGTTGTCAATTTACATAACTTACGATATGACACTAGAATTTTATATATAAGATGAATTTATGAATGTTCAATATACAGCCCCATCCCTCCCCCTGCTTAACACATAAAGCAACAAAACCTATGTCTGTCTGTTTCATAAGGATTAATTCTGTTTTAATTTAAATCTTATAATGCGATCAATTTATATCAAGCACGAATAATGGCGTGGTATTCGAACAGCCTTGTGGCCTTTAGCACTATTTACTTTATTTATTATTTCCCTTCCATACCTTAATTTATAATACGTCTGTTAAAATATATTAGGTAACACAATAAAGTTATTACACACTTTCGAATCCTGGTGCATTAAACGATAGCAATTATTAAGTTAAAGAATTTGGTAACATTCATAATGTGTTTTAATAATAAATTTGAATTTGATTAATGTTGAGTTAAAGAATTTTATAGTCATGACTACAAGAGAATTATTATCTGTTATACTTATAATAACGTCTGCGCTTTTTTATTATGTTAGGCAATTAGTTATTGATTTGCTACAAGTCACATACGTAATATATTAATTCATGAAAATCTTTTTTATGGCATCCGTGGCCTAGTGGGTAAAGCCTTTGGTTCGCACTCGTGAGGTTGCAGGCTCGAATCCCGATTGAGGCGTGTACGAATGAGACATTTTCCGCTCTCAAGTACATAATACGGATGCTCGTTGCCGTGGGAGAGCTATGTTTTTGCACAAGAGGGCCGTCTCGAGTGACACAACGACCTCACAGAAAACTGGCGTGAAACGGCGTTGGCTTGTGTTTCGTTCTGTCAGTGAGTTTATCGGTGGTCCAACTTCCCTAATCCCCCTATACTTATTTCCATTCCCTATTCCGTCATAAAGGCCGGCAACGCACTTGCGACTCTTCAGATGTCACGAGTGTCCATGGGCGACGGCGATTGCTTTCCTTCAGGTAACCCATCTGCTTGCTCGCCCCCTAAATATCACATAAAACATATATTTTTATTCATTACTCTGCCAGCGTAAATTAAATAGTACCTAGAATTAAGTAATATATTAGCACAAATGTTCAGGAAATAGCACACACTTACACGGGCAGAGTAGCGGACAAACTCTCGTTGATAATAATTTTCCTACATGCGGCGCGTCAAGGTAGACGCCGCCCTATCATTCATGGAACCAGTGAGTCAAAATGATTGACTCACGACACAAGCATTGACTATTTTAATTATGAATCAGTTATATACACAACACGCAAACTGCTCGCAAAATAATACAATAATATAACAATACGAGACATGTACGTAAGGTTCCAACGTAGTTAGGTTATTTAATTTTTAGACATTTTGAATAATACAAACTCTACCTTTATTAATTCACACTTGTCTTTCGAAATGTGTGTGTGATTGTTTTTTCACGTTTACGTCGTTGAACTACTTTTAAAGAATGAGATTTTTTTAAAAAGAGTGTATTTACAAGTTTGATATAGCTTGACCACAAGAGCTGCACCGCGCCTTGAGCGCCGCGCGGCGGGGGAGTCTTACCATGATTACCGGCCGTGCTACCAGAGTAGTACTGTAGTGCTACTCTGGCAGTTGGCTGTCAACACCGACAGCAGTAATATTAGTTCTGTTTACTCTGATAGTATTATTACCCGTCCCCCACCCCATCCCACGTTCCTATGGCGCGGTACATCGGTTGTGATCAAGCTAGAGACGATAAACCACTGAACCAGTTTCAGGGCAACGCATTGACCTGCATGTAGTTAATATCTAATTACTTAATATACAGTATTCTCAAGTATAAAGTACACAATAGTCCTAACATGAATTTCAATATTTGAACGTAGCACCTAAACGCCGGAATGTTGGATTTCGTTCCGTCAAGGATGTGCCTTGCCCTCACATAATGTTTTAACGTTGTACAATACTACATAATTTGTTTGGTTCATTTACATGTAATCGCTATTACACAGTGGTGTTATAATTCTTTTACAACGTTCAAGGTGGCTTTAACCTTACCGATACTTACTGAAAAAGAAAAAAAACCCGGCCAAGTGCAAAATGAACTCCAACGCACCAAGGGTTCCATACAAGTAAAGAGCTAGAAAATAAGAAAACGTCTTTCGCCCCTATATTGCAGCCATATTTTCACAGCACGATAGCTAAATTTTCTCACATTTGTTCAAGGCTTCATAAATTTTGACTCAAACTCAAACTCTAGATTTTGTATTTTTAAAGAGTCTTCACTAGCACCAAGTAACTTGACGAATGTCGAGAACCACTTGTTTTGCTAGGATAAACCCATGCAAAATTACCTTTTGTTACATTTTCGAAATGAATTAATTACTTCATTGAAATGTAATTTGACATTTAGTCACAGAATACGTTCATAAGTGGACAATGGCGATCTTCTTACAAGGTACAGTCGCTAAGACATATCGTCCGTTATCTTATTACTGTAGCAATAAGGACCAAAATAAGTACTCAATTTCGACCGTACACAAGTGTTGGTGACATCACGTTACAAGCAACATCATTGTAATGCGAACGTGCAGCGATTATGAATACCGACTCAAGGCGATGTCAATGTTTTTTATGAATTTTACAATCGGCTGCGTAGGGTTGTCACATGGTCAAATATTTATGTATAAAATCAAGGCTGGATAAATGTTTTTATCTTTGATGCGATTAAATTATGAATTACTTTTATAATTAAAAACATAGATAGAAGAAGCGGGTAACTAACATTTAAAAATTTGCCGAATTTTTGCGAAAATAATATGGATTTAATGTAAAGCTAGATAATGAAGCAGGTAATTTTATGGGGAAAAATAGTATTTATTCGAAGGTTGCAAAATGTTAGTTAGCTCCTTCTTCCACTTATGTCTTGAATTGTTTTAGGTATGGGTTTTGCACTACCATTTTCGTTTTAGGCCCTTCGCAGAAGATATAGCTATGAACTCCAAGAAAACCAAGACAGGATTCCTTTTGCACATATGAATTTACGAGCGGCGTCTATATGTTACTAGTAATATAATGTATATCAACATTCCTGTGGCGTTTAATAATAATAACATTTATTCAGCCACATACACATTACACCACATTAAAACAGTACAAAAATACGCGCGTTGCGTTGCGTACAAAAATAGCGTTTGTGGCTGACTCTGAAACCGTAAAATTTCTAACAAAGCTTACATTGTTTTTAAGGTCATGTGAGGTCTATCGCCTTACTTTAAACGTCATACTTACTTTTAGTAATCTTGTACAAGATTTACCTCATTAATAGGGCAAATATTTGGTCTTTCTAGATCAAGTACTAGTATCTGAGTAAAGCACACAAGCCAGGTGTGACTTCAAACAGTAAGATCAATCTCTGATTTTATTCCTAACTTACCTACCTAAATAACTGAAATAAAAAATATATATTTTGGCTATATTGTCAATTTATAAATACGTAATAAGTTATTTAAAATTTAAGGTCTTTGACCTCTGTGTACAAGAAAAAAAATAGGAGCCAAAGGAGTTTTTCAGATTTTTTATTTGGTGATTCTTTCTACAAAGAAATAAAAACGTTCAGGTCTATGGCCACCAGCTAAGCCCACCTAGCCCGTAGTAGTCTATCCGTGGACTACCGTTACCTTCAGGAACACTAGCATCATGTTCGCGTCTTATATTGTGTTGTCTTCACTAGATTATAATGACAGATAAAATGAGAATTCTGTAATGGATCAGTCTATTTTTTCTATATGTCTTTTATAACAAGAAATAGTTTAAATGATTTTAGACTCGTAGCAGTCATACTAAGCGAGCAGAAACTACGTTTGTGACTATACTATTTAATAAAGTATAATTTAATTGAATGTAGCATGAACGGGGTCAGACTGACTGAAAAGTGAAGCGCTGATAAATAGATATTATTTTTGTCTATACCAGCCCCCCTAGACACTTGTCTAATTCGTAAACGACACTCGCTTGACACTTGTCAAGCGAGTGTCGTTTACCAATATCGCTTGGCGTGTTTTTGTACGGGATTGACATAAACGAACGAAAATCACGTGATCTAGTCGAGTTCGAATATGTCAATCCCATACAAAAACACGCCAAGCGATATTCGTAAACGACACTCGCTTGACACTTGTCCAGGGGGGCAGTTAAGTTATTCGGATAATTCGAATCGCAAGTTCTGTATATCAATTAATCTCGCAATACAATAATGTCAATTTGACACTGCGCTAACGTCATTCTCGTGTCACTTTAACGCGACTTAACATTATAACAGCCGTTGTTAATAAATAATTATGATTAAACAGGTAAAGCCTGCGTGTAGTTTTCAAAGGTCGTCGTTTATTTATTCGCTATTGTAATCATTATTACAACTACATAAGGATGACTTTATTGAACTTCGAGGTTTAACTACTAAATAGTTTATAACACCCGCGATTAGCGTAGGGAATCATCTAATTCTTAACTATATTTCTCTGCGAATTTTGATTCATTCAATAAAAATTCTTGTTTTTAAATACTTCGTTCATGAGAGTGAGAAAACTGTTATTATCTAATTCTATTTAGTGTGTGTGTATTCGTTATGTAATAGTTGTACTCAAATCGTATTTCACATAAAGTTTCTTGGCTATGTTATATACCTATAGAGAAAATTTTTAATTGTTTGCATCGTAAAGTTTTTACACCAAATTTTCATGACATAATTTAAGATACGATAAACAAGTCAAAATATTAGGTGTACGGCATTTTTATGTTCTAAGTTGCTAGCATCTTCATCCCAGTGGCAACTACTAAATGCTAGGAGATATTATTATAGACAGTGCCTAATTTAATTTATGTGCATAATTGACTTGACGCGGTAACTAAATTGTACTCACTACATTTGAATGCTTTTAAGTAACTCGATAACAACACTTTGTTATAACCTGATATTGTTAAGTATAAAATGTCTATTACTTGTTTTATATTGGAATTGAAATTACACGAAGAACAACGCGTCTCTATAATGGTATATTCAAAATCAAAATCTTATATTATTCAAAATATTATTCAAAATAAGTACTTTAAGTACACTTTCTGAACGTCGAGAATTCGGTGCCTACCACTATTGTGAAAATATTAAGAATTCAACATTTTTAAAATGTTTGTATAGTGTATTATATTTTAATTTTAGAATCGTTATGTAAATGAACATCCACCGGATGTTAAGGTGTTAAGTTTAATAATTACTTTCATTGAGTATTTCAAGTATACTTGCATAATATGGCCTTGTTATTTTTGTTTCAAAATATATCAGATGGACTCGCGTTAATGTGCAACATGGCGTTTCCTATCGCGATCGACCCGAGAGAATCAGAGCGTTAATACAAAAACGTTTACGCGAATACCTCAAAATCATAGGTTGAGTGTTAAGTTAACCTTCAGTTACATTATTTTTCTAGAGGTTTTTAAGAACATTTTCATACAACTACTGCACTCAGATACATTTAACGATAATTAAACTTCAATATAACGAATAGGTTGGTAGTTAATGTGGTGTATTTATATGTCAAAATTATCAATAATTACAATAAGTATGTCATTAATGTTCGTCTCTGAGTGCGGAAGTTAAAATCATAAATTACAAATTAATGGAAGTGCTACGCCGTAGAGGCTCTACGGTATAAGATGATTCATTTACCATGAAAGATAAGAAAAAAATCTTACTCAGCTAAGTTGTTAACATTAGCGTATCTAGACCCATTTTTCGGGGGGGCTTTAACTTAAGCTAAGTAACATAAAAAAATATTAGTAACTACATGACACCCGCAAGTTTACTGCGCCAACCTACATTCTTCTGACAATAAAAGTATTTATCACATTAAGTAGACACCTGTCCGACAATTATTATTTTTATCACTTAAGTAGACATATGTCCAAAAGTGTCGGAAACTCAAATGCTGAGAAAACGGATCTCGTAAGCTAACGGTTCGTGGAATCGTAAGTGACAAATAATGTTGTCATTAGTTCCGCTGATAAGTCCGCACTTCCCGGCGATCTGTGATTTCCTATCGCCCTGCTCGCTACGTGTGGGAAAGTGGGAGGTAGTTAAGACTCAACGGTCTGTTACTAACTGGACAAGAAACGGATGGTAGATTGAAAAATTTTTGTAGCTTTGGCTAAAAGTCATAATGTTAGTTAAACAAATGAGTTATATTGTATTGTATAAAAAAATCGTTCGTATTAAACGGTTAGTTTCGTACTTATTCTAGTTTTTTTTACAAAAAATCTATGTCTGCGGTACATTTTTTTCTGCTTAACTATAAGCTTAGGGCGAAGGTCTCGCTAGTAATAAAAGAATGAAGATCATTTTATAACATATATTTCTTTGCTTGGCTAATGTGCCTAACGCTTTAACATACTTATAAGAGGTTAAACTTAGCCCAGCGGGCGGCCCTATTTATAACCCTTAATAATCAACTTTAAGAACACATCATTCGACTTAGGGCCTGTTTTACCGCTTCCCGTGAAATGTCAGATAGACTAACCACAAATTATTAGACAGATCCATACTTCATGTCACATGAGTTCCGGATAGCCTATACGGAAATTATCAGGAACTGGTGAAACAGGACCTTAAGCTTTTATTCAACTTTTTAACAATTTAATATTTTTTTGTAATCTTCTTTGCTTAAATTGAATTATGGATTATGAGATTTAAATTGTTGATATAATTACCTGACCTCTAGTACTCATGACCTACTAAATTACTTATGATTTAGCAACATCCTAAACTTCATTCAAAACCTTAATTGTCTACTCGTTATTAATGGTTTTTATCATTCTGAATCATTAAAAGCGTTGCAACGCGTTGACTAACTTGAAAAGATAAACCAATAAATAAGGCTATTGAAAGATATTATATTGTCAATAAATCTCACAATCTGCACAGATTTATCGACAATAATCTTATCTTGCATCATCTGTCCCATACCGCATTGGTTTTCAATCTCTGATGCTTGATACCGTTTCAAAATGATATTAAGAAACAATCCTCCATGCTTGCATGTTCTTGCTCAATCTGCCATATGTGCCAATGCGCAATGGTCGCAAAAGGTTGTCTTGCCAATCAGACTTCCAACCGGTTTGGTTACGTCAAATATTATAGGCATAACTTATATAACATTTTACAGTTATTGCACTTTTGTTCCACTGCAATTTCCGTTTTGTTTCATGTCAGATATACCTTTATTTTTATTGTTTTTTGTACAATCAGAGAAGTTGAAAGAGATACAGATTGTGGATCTAAGTAATTTAGTCGGGTTATGTTAAACCCAGCGCACGTCAAAGCACGACTTACATGGCATTGACATATTCCGACCAAATGACGTTGGTCTGTCAACTGGCTCTCTTTCAATTTCCCCCATTATACATACAAAATTAAAAATAGAAGATGTATCGATTGTTTGAAATGATAGAGTTGCATTATGATTCTAAAAGTCTCGATACGCTAGAACATGATAGACAAGGTGTTTCTATAATGTATAACGGGGAAATTCAAAGAAATTACGTCGCAATTTCGTTGGAAGAAGTCAATACTCAATTCAATGTATATCTATCGTGTTCTGTTGGACGGGTTTGATAAAACGTGACCAATTTACTTAGATCCGCAATCCGGCTCTGTTTCAGCTTCCCTGATTGTACATTCCGCGAAGATTATGGCAATCATGGACGAAGATTCACGTTCGTAAACGATTGTGATTATAAATGATGCTTAATGTGGCCTGTGTGTGTGTGGCAAAAACTTTTCCGCAGGTGGTGTAGTTTAAATATGAAATACAAAAATATGATACTAAAATAGATACTAACAATATAAAGACTTAAAAAATAAAGTTATAAAAAGAAAAACATTCCCAGGTCGTCCCCATCTGGCAGAGTACCCAGCAAACTGATAGCATTGCCTCGTTGGACGGCGGTCGCTATCCGTTGTGCCAGGCAGCTCCTGACTCTGACTTAAATTGATTAAAACTTTTCAGGGCAAAGCGAACGCCATACGGAAGTAAATTTTCGGATAAGAATGAAATAACTTCCCACATGTTATACTATGTAATTGATTTGATCAATAAATTTATCAACATCAAGGACAGAAGTTGTGTTTGCGTATGACACAACAGTTAATAGATACAAGATCGCAGATACAATTGTTCGTCATCTTGTCAACTTGTATAACTGGTTAGAGAACAGCAAAAAAATAAACAAATATGATATCAACGCGTACGAGTCGTACGTTTGTATTCCGTACGAATAATAATTTAAAATGCAAATCACTGTACAAAATCTACTTGTTTATGCCTGTAACGTGGAGTTTCAGGTTTACCAGATGAAAACAAGCAGACCTTGAGTTTTTTGCCACATAATTTCTTTAAGTATTTGAAATGACTTGCTTAAAATCACAAATTTGCCGAAAATACGTGTCATTTTCCCGTGCAGGTGGCGTGCAACTATAACTTTATAATGTTTATTTAGTTTTGACTCTACTCGACTCTATATAATATTAACTGACGCAATCAAACACGAATAGTAATTAATGTATTGCAATTAAATGACAATGTTTTAGAAAAATATTCATTTATGTACCATCAGAGAAGTTGAGAGAGATAAAAAATTGTGGATCTCAGTAATTTGGTCGGGTTATGTCAAACCTCGCCGACAGATCACGACTTACATGACATTGACATATTCCGACCAAATGACGTAGGCTGGCTTCCTTTAAATTTATACAGAAATACACAGTATGTATGATACAAAAAAAATATATATTTGAGTTTACCACAAAACTTAAGAAACTTGAAAAAAAAGGCAATTTTCGTACGATAAACTTATTTTCCCGAATGAGAAAAATTCGTCAATAGTTATCATAATCGTGACTGTACCAGTTACTCGTATGGAATTAGTAAAATTACGTGCCCTTTATGTTGTGTTTTTTACTGTGCGAGATGGAATACGATTTTAATACGTTAGAACCCGTTACCTTAATGATGAGGTTGCAGAAACGGTATAGCTTTGGAGTAAGTGCCTCTTAAATCTTGGCGTAATTTAACTAGTTATATAGGTTAAGATAGTAAAAGCGGAAGTAACTAATAGAGGCCTAATTATGTTTCCGAAGGAAACTGATGTGCTGAATCATAAGCTTTTACACCTAACTGTCCAAGATCAAATTCTTTTAAAGAAACACCTCTGAATGTTTAAAATGTATTCAATTTAAAAAAAAGAGAGAAAGTACTCTTTAAAAACGCCTGCTCTGCTATCTCATTTATACATTTATACTTGCCGAAGAGCGACCGTTTTTTTAATGGTTTTGGTGGGATCTACCATTAATCAGCCTTGTTACATCCATGTAAGGCTGGCATTAATTTACTACAAGTTGTAGGGTTCTTTACCCAAAAGGTAAAAATGGGACCCTATTACTGAAATTTCGACGTCTGTCCGTCTGTCACGTTTGTGTACTTCCAGGCTGTATTTCATGAACTGTAATAAATAGAGAGTTGAAATTTTCACAGAATATGTATTTCTATAGCCGCTATAACAACAAATACAAAAAACATAAAAAATTAAATGTTTAATTAGAGGTCCTCTCCTCTCCTCTATCTCTCGTACAAAAAACATGTTTATGCCAGTTTTTTCCTTTTTTCATAATCGGTGATATAACTGTTAAAGTTTTTGTTCTCTCCAGTTATGGAACCGAGCCCAACTCGCACTTGGCTGGTTTTTTTAATAATAAACTTCTTTTTGCCGGTAAAAAGTGTAAGGGCTATAGTTTTATGGTTTTTATTCGTAATTTTTGAACGTTCAGGGTGTTAAAACTGTATGATACAAAACTACCGGTACGATGGACGTAAAATTTTGTACAATAAATAGCTAACCCTGTAACTAGCTTGAAGGCAATTTATGGGTCAATAAATCCCATACACAGTAATAAAGCAACGGGCCAATCTGCGGTATCGCTATGTGCCGATGAGATCGTGGCCGTCGGGCCTGACCCTGCAGGGTTAGCCTTTTACGGCGCTTACACACTGTTTATACTGACGGCTTTTAGATTAGCCTGTAGGCTTACAGTATAAGCTGCAGCTTGTATTGTGAGTTCTGGATCTGAGGTGAAGGTCTGAAGAATATTATTATTAGTTGCAAAATTTAAGGAAATTTGGTTTGCAGATCCCTGTAAGAAGATTTAGAAATTAAATGACGTGGGGAAAAAACCTTAATCAATTCTGAATGTCCCAATTCCAAGCGACCAAAGTCAAGTAAACCCTAGTTATATAGAGAGTATTCTCTCTGTTCTGCATAGTCAGTAGTCATAGTAAAATTTAGTCAAAATCGATTCAGCCGTCGGTGGATCCGAAAGGCGAGATCATAAAGACGGAACAAACATATAACGAAATAAACCTTCTCTTTACATAGTTTTTAACAATTAAGAGAAGTTACTAGCTATTGTATAACATGCTTTATTGATAAGTACCGTCGCAATATCAAGTGCAAAGTAAAATTTATTGTTATGTAACAGATGCCTATTATTAATTCTATTCCATATATCGGGTAGATAACATAGTCAAATCAAAATAACTTGTGCACAGTGTAACATATAACAATAACTTGTGCACACATACAAATGTCGTTTTACATATGAATTTTTGTGCCAAAAGCATAGGCAAGTTACTGGTTTATGCAATCACAATATTACGTGTTTGTGCACAGTCAATGGAGTTTGTTTATCAGTCTTATTACCTCTTCAAACTTGAGGTTTAACTCAACATCATCTGTAAACTTACTGTGGAGTCACGACATTTTGGCAATTGTTCACGAGCTTTTTTGGAATTGTCTTCTATTGTCTTCGCTTAAGATTGACGGTATAGTTCATTAACCCTCAGTCAATTTTCTATACAAACTGCGATTGTCTACGAAAAAGTGACAAACACAGCACTTTGTTGTTGACAATCACGTTTTGTAGGGAAAGGACAATTTTTTTTATAGTGGGTTAATAAACCATACCGCTTATCTTGAGCGAATGCATAATAATTACATACTAATATTATCAAATCTATCATCTGTAATCGTATGTTACTTCCTAGGATCAAACTGTCAATTTAAACGCTTGTGTTCGTGCCAGTACAAGTAAAGTGGCGTTCTATTGATTGTCAGGTCCTTCTAGGCAAATCTCCAAGTCCGGGCAGATTATTGTCGCAGATTGTACGGTAATTGCATAACATTATCCAAACATGGCAAACTTGGCTTATACTGTGAATAAATAAGATATATTTTATTGGCGATACTTATGCGGTAAACAATGTAATTACGGTAATTTATTATCCTAATTACAATATTTTATCCAAGAAGAAGATCCAGAAGTTTAGGGTTTGTAGGGACCATGTATGTGTAAATGTGCGAGTGTCAGCAGTTTGGTGTCTGGAAGATGATGTATGTTGATGGCCTAGCCAGTATTTTCGGTTGTTTAGTTTCGGGATAATAAAAGGCCAGATTCATTATAAAAGTATTATTTTAATTAATTAAGTCCAAAGGACTAAATGTGTAACTAGAGGACTCTTATAGGTTTTTTAATTCAAGTTGATGTAGATGTAGAGTAGATGAACTGGATGCCTAGTCTACAGGCTGGCCAGCGTTGGTGTTAGAACGAGACGGAAAGTAGACGTTGGGCCGTGTGCGCTTTTGCCCAGCAGTGGGAAGGTAGAATCTTAAAAAAAGTTTCTAAGAAAAACTATTAAACGTTTCAATAGAATTATTCTACCAACATGAGACCAATTAATACCTTACATGGAGTGATTAAATCGTAAGTTACATAAAATAAAAAACTTTCAAATATATAACATTTACCTGAATATACATAATTTGTTATCGAGTTGCAGAGTAAGTTGAATTAATACGTGGTAAATATTTAAAAACGTTGCTTAACGTGTTGAGTGTGCACCGGAGCATTAACAATTATTATATGATTTTAACAATCATTATTATTAAACATATCTTCAATAAAATATAATTATATCTTAATATCTAACGGATTTTGTCTCGGAGCACTTTCGCTTCTGTTTTATTAAAGGCGTTTCGGCCGGTTTCCACCGGTCAAAGCCACAGGTCACGTGTAAACAAAGGTGGCTGATTATCAAATTCGCAAAAGTTTATAGTCTAGGGCGCTGAGTTTGTAGTCAACCTCAGCGCCCTAGGTACGTGAAACGGGGCGGCGGATAGGTTATAATTGTACTACCGCCGTCAGCGTTGACGGAGAGAGTAGCGCGGCCGGTAACCATAGTAACTCTCCCTCGCCGCGCCTCG